>SNQJ01S0067034.1:77973-97115 GCA_010110895.2 Picea sitchensis | reverse complement strand
CCAGTCTGTTCGCGTTCAAATGGTCACCAGGTGAGAAAATAGAGAGCGCTTGCATACCCTGTTGGGTCTAGCAGGGCAGAACAGCTATGGAGCATAGGGTTAGAGAAACAAAACAAACTACAAGCTAATATCAACTGAAAACACAACAAACAAACATCAAACACAAAACACAAGTGTCACTAATGGTTTCAGGCTGGTGTATTAATGAAACCGGAGCACGCTGAAGGAAGAGACCATAGGTTCCTTCTCCCCCCAACGGAAGGCTCTTTGGGGCCCTCACACGGTTTTCTTTCCTTACAAATGAGAAGAAATGAGCATAGCAGTGAAAGAACTCTCGGTGATGCAGCTGATGGGTTGTTGTTAAAGGATGAGCCCTTAAACCATCTGAACAACATAACAATGCTTAGAATTCCTTGCCAAAACAGTGTATCCTCATGGCTTTTTATAGTAGCTCCTCGGGCGGTCACGTAACCTTCTCAAAGTGTGAACAGGGACCCTTTTAGGGTTTGTTTAGGTCATTAACCCGCCGATTTTGTGGATACGGCTCTGATTTGAGAGTCAAATCAACTTGGGAGCTGGTCCATAAGCGGTTGGGAGGCCGACCTATTCAATTAATGCGTCGTTTTAGGAGATGCGTGGGTTTTTGTGTTGACAGCCGCGCGTCGAGCACACATGCGCGAATAACACGTTTTTGTCCTGCGCATGCGCGCGCACACCAAACTGCTGTAAAGCGCCCTTCAATTTTTGGTTACTTTGTATAGTTTTTGGCCCTTCTGGAGTGCTGTGAAATTAATTCAGTGCCATGAATGACTTCATTGCTGTTTTGATGATGTGGAGTTCTTGTCGCCATGTGTAGATGGAATTTCAGTGATAACACCTAGTTATGAAGGGATGGTATCCATTACGTTGAGTTCATGGGGGAGATGGGGAAGCGTTTGTTGCATGTTAATCTTGGTGAGTTTCTTGTCTTACTGGAGATGTCCATTTGCTTGGTTTGTGGAAGGATGTCATGAACCTGTTGTTGGTGGGGTTGAATATATTCAATCGATCGAGCTACATGAGATGTCTCTGTGCAGAAGGAATATTTGTTCTTTGCTACAGTCTTGTTGACTCGCTTATATTGGACAAAATGTGCTTGGGTCGAGGTTGTAGTGGTTGCAATATCCTTATGTTCACCTTTTGAACAAATTGTGAAGAAGTTGAATTTTGTAGTATGAGATACGATCTTGCGACATTGTTTGGGTGGGACAGTAGTTGGAACTACCTCTGGTATTCTATAGAGATGACCCCCCAAAGTAACAATGACACTACAAGTTCGAGACTCATAAACAACATGGTTATTCCACACATATGGTTGGACCAAGAGAACATCACATAAATCTAGTGGGGCAACATCACATAATACCTCATCATTAAAGGATTGGATGTCGTATGCCAATCGACATTGTTGGATAACACTAACATCTCGTCCCTAGAGAAGCCACCCGATATTGTATGGTTGAAGGTGTGGTGTTGTCGACAATCCCAACTATTTGATGACCTCTGTTGAGATGAGGTTCTTCTAGCTTCCACTACAAACAATAAAATGTAGTGGGGTCCCCTTCACCCACATCTGTGAATGAAAAAATTTCTCTCCCTCTTCAGGATATGTTGGTTCTTCTGGTTGAATAGCTGTGGTCACGACAATAGCAGTGGAATCTGCGTCAATGATCTATCTTCTATAAATATTTTATGAATCAGGTTTTGAATCAGGGTTTGGCTCCTCTTTAATCTCGACCATCAATGACTATTTTGAGTGACATTCATCAGTGTTGTGCTAGGGGTTTTTGTGGAAATCACACCATTTTCTAGTGTCCTTCTTCATCTTTTTGTGACCCTTCTTTTCCTGTGGCTTGAATTGGTTTTTGGGAGGCTGTTTGTTAGATTCGTCTTTATCATACTTTGGATGTTGCCGATTTGCAAACCCGAATTCTCGTTTGTTTTGGTGCCTAAATTTTTTCTCGATTTTAACAACATATTGATAAGAAGCACCCACTAATGATATGTCTAGAAAATCCATTTCAGTTTGGATGTATCTATGTAGAGCCCCACAGTATTTCAGAACCAGATGTCACTCGGAGTCTTCGATACCTAGCTTGGTGTGCAAGGTATGGATTGTATTAGTGAACTTCAAAACTTCTTGGCCCCTCTCTTGTTGCAGTTTGGTCCATCTCATGTATTGGTCGTCATAGTTTCCAAAGGGGTAATACTGTTCCTTAACCGCATCCAAAAAAAAATACCAAGTTGGCTCGAACCCATATATTCTCAACTCCTCTGTGGAAATTTTCTCCCAGTAAGTTTCCCACCAATTTTTGACATGGGAGATATCCTTAAGGAGTGCGAAGGTGATCTCTTCCTTGTCAGAAAAATGGTGAATAGAGAAATAACCTTCTAGCATATTTAACCTTTTTTCTAGGGCATTCGCATCTATATATCCTTCAAATATGGGAATATAAAAATTAACTTATACCTTGAAAGGTGAGGTGCCTCCAAAGTGTCTTCTTGATGAATGCATGCATGCTTTTATCAGTAGGCATTGAAGGATGTGGGAAAAATTATCCATCATTTCTTCCCTCTGTCGCGTGAGATCTTTCTCAAGCAACAAATTAATAGAATCGTCTACTCTGTCATTTTTATTTTCTTCTTCCATGGAGGGTTTCTTTTGTATCTGAGAGTGATTTTCATCAAGATAGAAAATATCAAGACCCAACTTGCTATACTTGGACCTTACTGGGGACATGCAATGAAAAATGATCAAGAGCAGCCTGCTCTAATACCACTGATCCAGATTATTTTCAGCACGAAATGAGAGAGGAGATATAATAAAGAAAGGTACAAAGATATCCCAGATATCCAATAATATAACATAAACGTATCATATATGCAACTATCAACATATATTTACACTAATACACAATTTTCTATTCATGAGGTAAAATGTACAAAGACTGTAAAAATACAGAGTGAAAGACTCACTAGAATGGTGACCACTTATCTTTGAGAAGCGATGTGATGACTAATCTCATTCGTCAGAATATGATCATTACAATGAGGCTCCAAATTCCTTTTCACATAAGTAAAATACAAAACTGTAACCCCAAAAGACGAAAAGACAAAAGGTTTGTGGGCCCCAATGGGGGTAGTTTATACGTCAACTTCTCAAGGGCATAACTTTTGCATATGATCTATGTTTGGGGTGATAGATACACCGTTGGGAAGGTCTAACTGAGAAGAAAAATTTTCAACTTGCCTAGGTCAATGCTTTTGGAAGTCACCTGGGCCCCAAATCCCCAAACTATGTCATCTAGAGCCTCTAAATAGCCCCTGAAAATTGGAACCCGAAAAACTGTCGAAAAATTGACAAGATGGAAAACTATTTTTCAAGCCCATGGAATGGGTGGGTGGCCACTAATATCCACCAGGATCATGAAATTAGAGAAAAAAAAAGTAGAATATCAAAAATAAAAAACTTATCCCAAGATCTAAGGACAAACAATGAAAAGGATGATGAGAAAGGCACCGCCTAAAAATTCAACCATAGAAAGGTTTCCTATCACTCTTCAGACACTTAACAGTCATAAAATAGACCAAAGAAGACTCAACAACCATCAAAATGTACCCAACAAGCATCAAATTCAACAACCAAGAACAAAATAATGATGTACGCAACTTTTTAGGAGAAAACCATGTATATAAGCCTCTAGTAGAAGGAAAGAACACGTATGTACACAACTGTCGGGTAAAAACCTATGTATACATATTAAAACACTTCCAGGTCAAGGATAAGGATAAGAAAATCTGATTCAAAATGAATAGAGGCTGTCAAGAAATCATAGCACAAGAAACTAAATATAAATGAGAGCAATCAAAGGACAGAAACACTCCAGACCTCGAAAAGGAGATTTTATCCCCAGTATGGTCACCAATTTTGTTACAAGGAAAATATCTTTATGGCATCAGGTAAACCACAATAGACGAAAATGACCGCAAAAATCAACTCTAATCTCAAGTATGATATACAAATAAATACGCTAACAAGACAAGATAAATATCCTACCTCATCTAGACGTTCAATGAAGTCTATTGTTGAGCACTTGACTCAAAGCAATACACATGCAACTTGTCCACAACAACCAAGAAACATAAGTATATGGTGATAATATATGAAGTTAGAACATTAAGTAGCATAATCCATCAAAATTCATAACAAATATGCCCATGGAATAACAATTCAAATATTTGCAAGACATTAATTGGATGAGAAAAGAGTATTTCTATTAAAATGTAATCAACATAAGTGAATGAATTACAAATTTCTTGTCGACACGGTTTGGAACCGAGAA
Source organism: Picea sitchensis (assembly GCA_010110895.2). Taxonomy (NCBI): domain Eukaryota; kingdom Viridiplantae; phylum Streptophyta; class Pinopsida; order Pinales; family Pinaceae; genus Picea; species Picea sitchensis. The sequence goes on along the minus strand of SNQJ01S0067034.1, from coordinate 92,733 downwards.
ACTAAGTCCCTTCCAGCTGGGACTCCACCACTTCAATAATCCACCAAAGGTAAGCTCATATAAGAGATACAATGAGTTTTTCAATCAAGTAGGGAAACAATTGGAGCCTGAATAATGTGTTCAAACTTAAAAGGATAAAGGGATGCAGACTCAATATGAAGTGAATAATTTCTCTAGAGTAACTTTGCTCTCAAAGTTGAATTATTTTCCCCTTTTCCACATCTTGGATAGGGCCCATTTATAGCCTTAAAATGGAACTGAAGGACCAAGTCAGAACATTTCCAATATATGAAAGGTCAAGGATCAAGGATCTTGTGACTGACATGAAAACCTAGCACCATTTTTTAATTTGGGCACAAAACCCAATGTACATGGGTCGTAATGATGCAACACTCATATACGCATGTTGTATAAATGTTAGAGCACGTATATGTGGAAAAATATTATTTTTGACTCTGGGAACTGCAAAAAGGGAATTCAAGTCTACATAGGGAAATAGAAAAATTCCTTCAGAGAAAAATTGCATAGGGTGAGGAAAATCTTGCTATAACAATTAGGGGTTTGTAATCCAAGGTCAAATTCACCTGTCCATGGGGGAATATTTTCGTAAAAGAAATTGATGAATCCGTTGGGGAAGGATGTTGACTTGACTTTCCTTGGATAGTCTGAGATTTTTTCCACCTTTATATCTTGTTTTTTTTTTTTTTTTTTTTATGATATCATTCCCTATCTTTCTTCTTTATTGAAGATATCACATAGTATTTGACAAAGTTTTCTGATTTTTTAGCCTTATTTTTGAGTTTTTAGGAAGGGTAGTGCTCCTCTATTGTGTTTACCACTACACTAATATCTTATGAGTGCTCCCCTATAGTGTATACTATATCACTGATGCTATCTGTTTGTTTGGAAACATGAGCATTGATCTCCTTTTCTAGGGTTTTCTTCCCCTTTCTTCTTATTTTTTCTTTGTCTCATCTTGAGGGGATTTTTCCTCAGAGACCCTTGATTATATTTGACTTTGTTTTGATGAGAGATTGGAATTTATCACTCATTTATGTTTATTCCTTGAGTTTGCACATTTCCTCTTATTTGTGGTCCCCTTGGGTTAAAAATATCCCTTGGTTCTTTCTTCCTTTGACTTTGTGTGATCTTCATCTCGTAAAGATTTAATATTGCTTGGTTGTTTAGAACTATTCATCAAACTAGGGTTTGCAAAGGTTTCTTGGTTTTGAGCCTTCTTGTCTTCATTTGAATCATCTCTCTTTTCTGGATGATTAGGACTCTTATGACAACCTAGCTTGATTTATGTTTCTTGTTGGTCATTGTTTGAGGATTTTCGTGAGTGTTTGTATTCTTTCTCTTTTGCATCATTGAGTTCTTGATTGAACAAGTTATCTCCTAATTTTTTTATTTAAGTTCTCATCACTTTTAGTGCACTTTTTGCTATTTATTTTTTCCTCATAGCTCTTTGTATTAAACATAGATCTCTTTCATCTCAAAGCTAAGAAGCGAAAATTTCTCATATCTCTTTGCATAGTTAATCAAAGGAAGACATTTTGCATTCATTAGGAAATTTGTTTTGGTTCATGTTTTGGAAAAAGAGCTAGTTTTGAATGTGCATTTCGGTCTTCGGAAACATTTTTTTGGTAGTTTGGCATCATATTGATCCCATAAATTGAAAGTTGCATTGTTTCGAGTGCTTGATTTTCTTAAGAATAATATAATTATTCTCCTTCCCGTACATAGAATTTATCAAAATAAAGAACTTCATATCATTATTTTGCATTATAATGGAGTCAAGTCTCTTACAAATTGTCAATGTCATCTTTGTAAAACCCTTTGAGTTAAAAGCCATTAAAATCAACCATGCTTTAATAAAATCGACTAGATTTGTTTTAATTTTTTTTGGTTTTAGCACATCAAAAATGGCCTAGGATTAGAGTCTTTCAACTAGGCCAAGTGAGTAAATTTTACAAGACTACTAAGCAGATTGTAGAACACTAAAGAGCATATAAATACAACTTTTGTATAAGAATATATGTGAACCCCCTCTCACACAAGGGCTAAACATGAGGTCACATGCAGGAGATTAGCAGAGATCAACCTTACAAATTTTAACCATTCACAGTAGACATATCATATATTAGGGGTTGTTCTTGAGAAACCATTGGCTTCATTTGGTCTTGGTTCTTCATGAACTCTGACTTCATTTATGGTCCTCTAGAGTCCTATCGATCCACTTGTCTTCAGTTCTCTTGAATAGCTTCGTAATTTGATATCCTTCCCATACATTTGGTCATGACTATCGACAATACCCATCCGAAGGTTGATTGGGAGTTGGAAACCTTAGTGGCCTTTTCTAGGTACCTATAGAGGTGATTGTGGGTGGATTCCCACGATACCTAGGTAGGACATTGTATCACACTCTCATCACGCTTGGAGGGTGATCCCGTGAAAGTGAGGGTTGCTTGCATCGAGAATGGATCTTACGTGGAGGTCATGGTAACTTCTTCTCACTTCTTCATTGGCGGCTTGATATCCCATCTTCGGAAGATCCTTAAATCTATTGTTTCCTGGTTGATTGATTTTAGTTTTCAAATGAGTGTGATTATTTTTCTTTCATATTTTCCTTTAGGATCATATATTTCACAATATACAAGGTATGGAACCTGACACTCAAGAACCTCAACACAATATTTTTTATGATGCAGTGATCATAGATTACACTTGTAAAATAGGGAGTGTCGCTCCTGGAAGTTGCCAACACATTGAAGAACCAGTGACAACCTTCATAGAAATCCTTGCATCTTATGCACATCCACTTTTTAATGTTCCACTAATCCTACCACTCACTGATCTACCATTTAAGATATATTCTGATGCATTTTCTTCTTACTATTTACCATCTGGTTCAACCACTACACCATCATTTGGCACAAACCCACTGATTTTTGGTTTTTCTGAAGGATGTGGGAATTCATCCTTTTCTGCAACTCTCGTAGTTGATAATTCCAGTGATTATTCTTTACCGAAAAAATTGGTAAACCAGGTAACCCCAACTCAACCACTTGCGCATTCATCTCCCTTCGCACATGAGTAAGGTCATATCCCTGCTTCACTATTTCTGCACATGCACACACCAAGTGCCTTACTTGGTCATCCCATTGGGTGAACGATCAATAGTCAAGTAATTCACACAACCAAAATTACACAAGTTACTCAACCTCCATTTCACACATCACAGATTAGGACTCCCTATATCAGAGGCCAATATTCAATGGGAGGAAAACCTTCAATTAGGGGGAAACCTTCAGTTATAGGGAAACTTTTCACTGGGGGAAACTTTCAGTTATAGGGAAACTTTTCACTAGGGGAAACCTACATGGTTGCAACATCAAAAATCCTAGGGGAAAGTTTCTCCTATAAGCCCTTCTATCCCTACTACCACTGGCCTGAACCCTATGTCTAGCGGTTGTGAATCCTTTTTGGGATCAACCCAATCGGACAAACAATCCTCCATAAGGAACTTTTCCCTATAGATATGACAACCCCATGATTATGATGCAAAAGTCCCTTCCACCGCCATACATGGGGGAAACAAAATTTTGATCTCAGTATATAGGAGATCCATCCATTTCACCACCTTACATGGGTAGATAAATAGGAAAACCACCTTATATGGGTGGACAACTAGGGAAACCACTGTTTATGGGAGGACCATCTAGTTTCGTTGTCTCACCACAACCTGGATATGGTCCTATTGGTGTTCCCATGTAATAAGGTTATCACCAATATCAACAAAATAACCTACAACTATCTCTCTTAGCTACATTATATATAACATATTTGTCTCATTTAATAAACGATCCCATCCTTCTTTCCCTCTTTTGGCCCACTATCCCTACCAAATTACCGTCTAACATCCCAAATTTTGAAGGAAAATCGGGGAAGATCCTAACAATCATGTTATGAGTTTCAATTTATGGAGTTCTTCCAACTCTTTTATAGATGATTCCATTCACCTTAGACATTTTTAGAGAACACTTACAAGTGCAGAAGCGAAATGGTACATTGAACTGCCGCATAACTCCTTTGGCAACTTTAATTCTCTTCCCATGGATTTCTTGACACAATTCCAATTTCCTATAGGGTATGAGACCGGTAAAAATATTTTGACCTTGATTCAACAATCCTCTTCCACCCACATATTCGATCATATTTATGAGTGGAGACAATGAAGACTGTTGATTAAGGCTCCCATCCCGAACCAATTCCTCGTGGATTGGTTTGCAAAGTCACTCTTGCCTCCCATCACCCGCGATGTTTCTATGGGAAACATATTTACTGAGGATAAGACTATAAACCACGTATAGTATTTGGAATTGGTTTACTCCCAGTATAGCACACTTTACTATCTAATCCCAAATGCTCCTCATTAATCAAATGATCCATCAAAACCTACCCCAGAACCTAGTTCATTTCCAAACACCACAACTACTTCCACTCTTGATCAAACCTCTGAGGTGAATGCGGTCCAATCCACTTTGTCTTAGCAACTAGAAAGTAATAAGAAACACAAAGTTAAATCCAAGAAATCTTCTAATGACCAAGAAAATCCCAAGATTGTCAATACTCAACCGACAAGGAAGCCTAAATCTCCTTGTATGATTTTTGAGGAATACCATTGCATGAAATACTTCCCTCATTATGGGGTTGTGGCTAAATATATTAAGGGTACCTCCCAACAGATTCAGAAAAAAAAATTGGTTGCCAAAATCCTTCCCCTCCGCAAGGGGGAAACGCAGGTCATTCCCACCATGGGGATGCTTCCTCAAATGCCTCCTAGGTGTCCATGTTTAAGAAGATTAATGTAAAAAATCAGGAAAATACCTATGACACTCTTCCACATGATCCATCTAAAGGAAAGGATGTTGATGAACCTTCTAGTTCTACTCCTCCTCCATATTCCAATCCTCTTCATATTGACAAGCCAATTTATAATGTTGTGTTGCACCCACCCAAGAGAATAATTCGAAAAGTTAAATTTAATCATAAGCCCATGCTGCCCAAAACTACAACATCGTTGAATATTTACCACAAGTTCCTTGTGTTATGTAAACCCTTGAAGTTCTACAAAACTTTCCAATTCAATGTAGAACCTTTTTGTCATCCATTAGAGCTATGGATCCTGAGGAGTCGTGTTAAGCCCTAATATTGGCTCATTACCCCTTAATTAGGGCATATTATATTAGTAATGTTATTTTATTTATGTCGGCTTTAGGCTCTTAGTTGTAATTGTACCTCCTAGTCTCCTATATATACCAAGGAGAGATTTTCATTTTGAATCATCTTGTACTTGAACATTTAAGTGGGGTAAAAGGAGGTTTCCCGCTCGAATAGGCTTATTATATGAAATTATCTCATTTTCAAGGCATTGAGTACTTTTTCTGAATTTTTTCTATGCTATATTGGTATTTGGTTCTTAACATATGGTATCAGAGCTCAAGGTCTTGGGGTTTCACTACTACATCTGAGACACCTTGGCATTTTCACTATAACTTGTTGTCTATAATGTTTCAGAATAAAGGGATTCAAGGATATTTAGTAGACGGCTCACGGTACGTTGGGTTCAAAATTCTTCTCTTGAGGCCTTATACTTTCAGAGATAGAGCCTGTACAAGATAGGGTTATGGAATCATCCTGAAATGAGTCATTACGACATTTTTGCTATAAAACCTATTCTGTAATGTTTCATACCTTGAACCTCAGAGGCTATTTACATAAATTAGTAAGGTATCTTTGGCAAAAATTTCATCTTCTGGGTCATCTTAAATTTGTAGATACACCCTGTGTAAGATAGGGTATCTGACTAGTCCTATTGACTAGTCTCAAGAAGGTGTTCCAGGTAAAACAATCATAACGTCTTCCTAGAGTATAAAAATTGAGTGGGACTGATTTCATTGGATTGTGGATAGTCTGTAGTATCTCTAGTGCGAGTTTCAAAGTTTAATATCAATTATTTTGCGGGGAACGCTATACAAGTGAGATCTCCTAGAGAGGACAAAAACCGGCAAGTTGTGGGGAAGTTACCATCAATTCCACTTAGCACATCCAATTTTGATCAGACCTATGGCATTGCAGAGAAGAAATATCAGAGAACTACATAAAATAAAGTTTCATACCCAGAAAGGCTGAAACTTGGGAGATACAATAGAATAAATATTATCTAGCATAACCACCTCAAAATCAAGGTTCAAAATTGATACTTGGCCAACATGCCACCAAAAAATGGAACTTCTACACCAACTAAGCCTCTAGAAAATCCTACTTGGACTCTTGATGAAGGTGAAGAAATGCGTAGGGACATAAATGAACTACAGAAGAAGATTGATTCAATGGAAGCTAAGTTGGATACTAAGATGGATTCAATGGAAGCTAAGTTGGATACTAAGATGGAATTCCACTGGAAGCTAAGTTGGATACTAAGATGGATGGTTTAAAAGGGATCATGGAAGCATTGAAAATCTTGTAACAGAGAAGACACCAAAGGGAAAATGCATCCCATGAAATTCAAGGATGAGGACACAAGGAAGGTGAATCAAGAATGGAGAAACTCCAACTTTGGTTTTGAAGACCAAACCACGCTCCTAAGATTGATATGGAGAGGAATTTTGATGGCAAGTACCCAACTCACATGGATAATTTCCGTGATGATACCATTTGATCTCCATAATGTTACATACACAAAATGTATGAATTGGTTATTTATATTTAGATCCCAATCAATTTGTATTGTATCAATGTTCTTTGTTCTCACAAAATCACCTTCATTACTTTCACAATTTTCATGGAAGAAATGATATCACATAAGAGGGATACAAGGAGCAATACCTTCTTAGCCAATTGATGAATCTCAAACAAAAGGGTTCAGCTGCAGAACATTGAGAACTCAAAGATTGAATATAAAGGTAAACTATATTCCGATGGCACCTGATTGATGTATTCATAGAAATTTAAAGGATAACATTCAACATGAGGGTTCACCTTTGGGAACCCAAATCACTGGAGAATGCATTTAAGGTGGCAAGAAATGTTGGAAAGTAAAAATATGGTTATGGCTACTAGAAGGACCAATCCTAACATCTATAGAGAGAATAATGCTTCTTCTTCTAAAACACCTCAAACCTACAAGGTTGACACCTCAAATAATTGAGGGAAAGAAAAGGAAAGGTTTATGCTTTAATTAGACAACAAGTACAATAAGGGACATAAGTGTGGTGAGAAGAAATTATTCTACATAGATTGTGAAGAGGAAGACAAGAACAAGAACCATCTCTCAAGATAAAAATTGTGAGGGCCAATTCTGGTCTCATGATTGAGTCCCACGTGACATCGGTAGTAATGCATTACTGGGATTGTCACCCTCAAACCCCTTAATATACAAGGATACATAAAAAGAAAAAAGGTAATAGTCCCAATTAATTCTGGCAGTACTCATAAATTAATTCACTAAAAATTAGCCAAATATCTCAATTACTTTATATATCCAAAAGACCTGTGAGGCTTCAAGTAATGATTGGCAGATGGAGGTCCATCAATCGTCGAAAATGTACAAAATATTACTATTGGAAAATATGTAATGAATAGTCCAATGATTTCTATACCCATGGTGAAAGTAGATGTTGCAATTAGGAATCCAATGGTTACAATCATTAGGGAATAATATTTTTAATTCTGAAGAACTTTTCATGAAATTTTCTACTGAAGGAAAAGAAATTGAGTTAAGAGGTATCACAGAAACCCTAAGGTGATAAGCTCTAATTTGGCATGACAAATTATTGAAAAGGGACATCAAGCTGCTATTGCACAACTATGCTCAATTTACATGTTCAAACATCTAAGCTGACCATTCCCTCAAGATTCCAAAGGATCATTGATAAGCATTCAAAGCATTTGAATATATTCAAAGGTCTTCCACCCACCTCAAATAGAATAGATTTCACATGAAATTCACCTAACTCTTGTCGTTCTTCCAACATCAAAGGCATAGATACCCTAATGCCCGTAGAGTGAAATTGAGCTTACGGTTGAAGAAATGTTGAGGCATTTATTAGACCTAGCCAAAATTCCTACACTACACCAGTGGTAATGGTATTCCAAGAAAAGATAGGTAATGGTACAATGTGTTCATATTATAGAGAGCTCAACAAGATCACTATTAAAGCATAAGCTTCCCCATTCCCATCATTGATGAATTGTTAGATGAACTGCTGTTGGAGCACCCATTTTATAAAAATTAGATATCCATTCAGCCTACCGCTATCGTGAATGAAGGAAAAAGATATCCCAAAACAACATTCTAAGCTCATGAAGGCCATTATAAATTTTTGAAGGAAGGGCTTTAAAATGGAATTCATCCACCCTTCCACATTCCAAGGGTTGAACGTCTCTTTCAAGCCCTTCGAAAAATTTGTGTTATTATTTTGATGATATACTAATCTATAGCAAGTCTTGGGAGGACTCACAAGCATGTTAACAAGGTGCTACAACTACTAAAGGAGAAACAACTACATGCCAACCATCCACTGTTTCTTTGGAGTAAAGGAGGTAGATTACTGGTCATATTGTATCTCATGAAGGTGCTCATGCATCCCAATATTATTACAATGGACCTGCCAATTCCCAAACATTAAAGAATCTTAGAGGATTTTTTAGTTTGATGTTACCACCGCAAGTTTGTTCAAAACTATGGAAGAATAGCAAAGACATTTTAACAACACTAACTAAGAAGGATGAATTTTCAAGGACTCCAAAGGCAACAGATATCTTGAATAACTTAAAGAGGTGATGTAAAGTCCTCGTCTTGACCACCTGCACTTCACGAAAACCTTATTGTGGAATGTGATGCCCCGTGAAATGGAATTGTCCTAATGCAAGAAGGAAGGCCCTAGATTTTGAAAGTTCCACCCACTTAAGGAAAAGGACTTATACAAACCCATTTTATGAGAAGGGAAATGATGGAAATACTACACAAGAATAGCAGTTATGTCCTACCTAATAGGTAGGCACTCAAGGTCAAAACATCATGATAGTCTTAAATTTCTCAAATGACCATCTCTAAGAACAACAAAATGGGTAAAACCAGATATTAGTTATGATTTTGAAATTGTCTATTAAAAAGGGAAGTAAAATTTTGTATGTATACACCTAAGAAAGGATGAATATGTTGAGGCTCTTCTCTCAGGAGTATCTCTAACCATCCAACCCGATTGGATAATAGAAGTAAGGGATGAATGGAAGAAATGAAAAAAAGTGTGACTCTCATTCAAAGGCTGCAAAAGGATTCAAGTACATCAGATACATTTACATAAGTACACCACTATGGTACAAAGATCACCTATATTTACGTAATAATTCCCAAATCAAACAAAAGATACTATTGCAATTTCACACCTTAGGGGAGGGCACTTGGGATTTTGAAAACCTATCATAGAGTCAGAAGGATTTTTTGGGGGATGACCTTAAGCTTACCGCGTTCAAAGGTTTGTGGAAGAATGTTTGCGTGCCAACAAAATGGGAAACAATTATCCATTATTACAACCATTATCCATCCTAAGTCGTTATCGGAGGAGGTATCCATGGATTTCATCATAGGGTTACCGGTTGAAGGAAGAGGCCAATAAGTGGTGATTGTTGATAGGACTGACTCCAAGCACGCATTAATTTTTTCCACTTCATCCCTTCAAAGTTAGTAATAGCCACACCCCATTCATGCATAAAGCCCAAAAGATACATAGCAGCCCAAAGATTATTAGGCGACAGATCCCATCTTGATCGCAAGACATTTTTAGACGTAATTTACTTTCTTATTTGGGTGCCCAATTGACTCATAGTCATCCTATCATCTCAACTGACACAAACCGGTAGTGAACAAATGTCGAAGGCTACCTTCATTGTTTCTAATAAACAAGCACAATGGTTCAAATGGTTACCCCATGCATCGGTGGTATAACACACTTCCTTCACCGCAACAAAAACACCCATTTATGGCACTTTATGGATACCACCCTTCCATCACTTTCCTAAAATAAAAATCTAAGGTTCAAGCAGTTGGAAGATCACATCAAGAATCAACAACAAATAAGTTCTCCAAATCTTAAAGGACAACTTTGACCATGACACAAAATCGCATGAAACAACAAGTGATCAACATCAGAGGAAAGAAGTTTTGAAGTAGGGGATCATTGGGTGTTTTTAAGACTACAACCATACAAACAGATGTCCCTCAAGCAAGCCAAGAAGGATAATAAACTATCACAAAAGTACTATGGCCCTTATAAGGTGTTGCAAAAGATTGGTATTATGGCATACAAATTAGAGCTTCCTACATCTTCACGAGTACACCTAGTTTTCCATGTTTCATGCTTAAAGAAGGTTATAGGCGACAAGATCCTGGTTCAAACTATATTTCCAGAACTTGACGAGGAAGGAAAAATCATATTGGAACCTGAAGCCATCACTAACACAAGAATTCACCAGCTAAGGAATAGATCCATTTCAGAGTATCTCATTAAATGGAGGAAACTATTGGCTCAAGATTCCACTTGGGAAGATGAGACTTTTATACAGAAGCACCCAGAGTTACTCAAGCATTGTGGACAACACTTGTCTCAAGGGGAGGGGCATGTTAAGCCCTAATATTGGATCATTACCCCTTAATTGGGGCGTATTATATTAGTAATGTTATTTTATTTATGTCGGCTTTAGGCCATTAGTTGTAATTATACCTCCTAGTCTCTTATATATACCAAGGATACATTTTCATTTTGAATCATCTTGTACTTGAACATTTAAGTGGGGTAAAAGGAGATTTCCCCCTTGAAGAGGCTTATTATCTTAAATTATCTCTTTTTCAAGGCATTGAGTACATTTTCTGAGGTTTTTCTATAGCAAAGTCGAACCCGATTATGTTTAATTTGGATTATTTTAAAGAGAAGGTCTCCCACCACTTAGCTTTCCAAATTCAATTTTTAGTTGGTGGAAAGAATATTCATCGTACTGTTTTGGATGAGGGAGTCTCCACTTGTGTCATGTATTTGCCTTGTTGAATATCCCTTGGTTCTCCTACACTTTCCCCATCCCCTACCACCCTGAAAGAATTTGATTGACATTGTTTCCAACCTCACAGACTCTTGCAATCTTTCGCTATGACATTGAAGGGTAAGATCGTTTCAGTCAATATCAAAGTGGTTGATGTGTCCCTAGATTATAATTTATTACTTGGTCGTAGTGGGTTCTATGCCATGACCATCATTGCATATTCAGTGTTTTGTGTCTTACGATTTCCCCATCAAGGAAAGCTTATCTTTGTTGACCAACTTGAGTATACAACTCTATATCTCAACAATGTTGTAGCGAATAATGTCCCTTTTCTAGGACATAATGGTTTTGAGAGTGTAGGTGTAGGTATTCTTAAGGATTCCTCACTCATGGGAGTTTTTCCTTTTCTAGCTCCTACCACCACACGAGTTTCCATGTTAAACATGATTTTAACTCAGGTTCAACAATCCTTAGAATTATCTAATATTTTGGTAGTATATGGTCTCGATGAGCATAGTTCATCATCTTCGTCAATCTCGTTAAGGAATGAAACATACCCACCTCAATCCAAACCGATTCTCACTCTATATTGAATACTTCAACCTTCTTTTCCTCCGCTTAGTGAAAATATTCCCATCACTAACCATAAAACTAAAATAGAAAAGAAGAAGAGTCACTGGAGGAAATGATGCTTAGGGGGAAGGTCTCCAACCTCTAGACATCATGTTGGAAAAAAACCGCTACTTGTTATCACGCATGTTGGGGGAAAATTGTCTCTAGAAAGACACACTGCCAGGAGTGATCCTCATTCGAGGGTCATTCCCATTGTAACGTAGTAAATTTTTCTAGAACTATATTAGTCTTTTTTCTTTCTCATGCTCATTAAAACATGAGAATAGGTTACCAAGTACACTTTTATCTCTTTTTCAAAATGGCAAAAGCTATATGAAAAAGGAACTCTTTGGAGTCTCTCTAAAGCTCTTTTCAAACTCCCTAAACATGAAAAGATGAACGAGTGATCTTACTTCCTTTCACACTTGTTAAAAGGTTTGAAAGGGCATCTTTTGAGTGGTATTTTATCTCTTTTTCAGCCTTGTGAGACTAATTATGAAAAATGAACAAATCAAGCATGATTAGAAGAGTTTTCTCTTGTATTGTTTTACACTTTTTTTGGGCCTGGAAGACTAAATTTATGAAAAATTCATCCATGGAATCTCTTTTAAGTTCTTTTCAGACTCTCTAAACATGAAAAACCACCCAGTTTTCCTTCTATGGACTCGCTAAACTATACATTGAAGGAACCATCTGGGAGTGAACCCTTACTTATTCCAATTCGTTAAATAAAATAAGAGGGACTTACCGAAGGTGAGTTATATCGAGCATGTGTTACCCTCCTCGAGGTTGTTAAATGAAAAAGAGGTAATCATCTATATGGGTTGGGGGGGTGGGAATTGAAAGAAGTGGGTCAATTTTTTGGGAATCCTTTATGGAATATATTGTCTCCCTTGAACATGGCACCTATTTTCATATCATCTTACAGTTGGGTAATACACTTGTCTCTGAGTCATACCAGTTCCATGTGTCATCATACTTTTTCATCTGTTCGAAGAGTGATCTTATTACCATCACATTACATTCTTGGTACTCGTTGAGTCAATGCTGCCAAGTTAGTTTTTGTGCCTCATCATGTTCAAGGGAAGTTTGACTTCAAACCAACCATCTATAGTATTACCGATTTCCATTTCCTTTTTCATTCCATACTCATTCAATTCACCATCTTACATAATGTTTCGGTGTCATTTCCATGTAGATGATGGGGGATACACCATGGCCCTCCTTCAACAAGTATTTTTCTTTCAACTTCAACACATTATTCAAGAATTAGACCTAGAAACCAATTAGTACCTTAGGACCTGCATGCCTCAATGGCAAACCTCTTTTCTTCCGACAACATGTTTACATCATTGACCTTTTATCGGATGATTCCATGAATGTTTGACCTCAACTCATTTATTCACATTCTCTGGAATGTACTAGGGTACCTTGGGATTCATTGACATCATTCGTGATTTCCCTCGCACTTGTTAATGGTTTACATCAATGACTAGTAATCAAGTGGTTTATACCATGTTCAATATCAAATCATCTATTCACATTTCTAGATTTGTACCACATCGAGATTGAAACGAAGACCTTGGGTTGAGATGTTAGTCTGTTATCTTATTTGTCCAAGTTGCGAAGCATATCATTTGAGAATAATGATATATATATTGTCACATAGATGCACTTTGTATTGATCCATGGCTATGTTGTGTCATCTCATATATCCACTGTGTATTTTTCATGGCTGCGAATAGTTCATGTCATGGAGGTATGGACCCACATTGTATCCCTGTTGGACATATCCTTACTGAATATTTTAATGGATCAATAGTTTATTGGTCGACAATCATTCTTCGAGTCATGTTGTATTCCCATCATAGGTATGCTTGCCTAAAAAATGGAACATATATTAATATTGTTTGATGATTATTTGCATAATATTCCAGGTTCTCCTACTCCATCACCCTTGCATTGAACAATTTGTAAAGTGTTTCGACCATCAATTTCTCTTCTTCCCTCACAATTTAGGGGGCATCTGTTACACACCAAAATGTCATACTTAAGTGTCACACCCATTTACACCTAAGTTTCACAAGTGCCATAAAGTGTCTTATGCACCTTCCTAAGTGTCGCATGCACTTTACTAAGTGTCGCATGCACTTTACTAAGTGTCACAACACCTTGACACCATGAATTTGTTTTTTGTCACAATCACTAGTCAATGTGGAGGAGAAATATATCATATGAGGGTCAAAATACTATGTTCACATAAATTATTCCTTATTATTCATAAAAAGGAAATTAATTTAGTGTGAGAATCCACCACAAATTTAGTTTCCTAATATCAAAGAAAAGTTGAGAGTCCCAAGGATGATAGAGACAATTTTTCAAACAAAAATTCTAATTTGGTGGATCTTGAGAGATATTTCCTCAAAATACTTCAAAGATATTTTCTCCCTAAAATCCTTGAGAGATATTTTCTCCCTAAAAATCTTGGAGATCCCATTTTAGTCGATCTAGTGAGTGATCTTATGCATGGTGGTTAAGCCTCCAAATCCTATATAATGAGGGAATAACAATATTAACAATTTAACAAGAAATGTGACCTCGAAATGAGAACTCTAGCCCAAAAAATTCATATTTTTGCACAAAAAACATGAAAATCAACCCAAATCAAAAAATGGTGCTACCAGTAGCACCATTTTTTCAAACGGTGTCAAAATTACAACATTTTTCAAGCATGACCTTCAAAACTCATACCATATCTTATAAAAACCATAAAATTAACACCTACATAAAAACGTGACAATAACTAAAGCATAAAAAATATTCGAAACGTTAAAATTATGGCTCATTTCAACCTAATTGAAACTGTGGTTTTGACAATAGATTCCTATGCAAAAAAAGAAAACCAAAATTGGATACGAAATGGTCACTTAAAAATTTATTTACTAACATTTTTTTCTCTTCTTAAATTTCGATTGAAAAATAAATAAATAGAAAGGAAAAAATCTTCACAATGTTTTTCTTTTTAAATGAAGCAAAAAACACATTCAA
>SNQJ01S0067034.1:44789-70515 GCA_010110895.2 Picea sitchensis | reverse complement strand
TATACTTTTCTCTAATAATTCCCGCCCTCCCACCCTCTCTATATACTTTTCTCTAATAATGCCCCTCATCTCACCCTCATTATTAGAGAAAAGTTGTTGGAGGGGGGACCTTATTAGATAAAAGTGTATGTAATATATACTTTTATCTAATAATGTCCCCCCTCCCACCACTTTTCTCTAATATATACTTTTCTCTAATAATTCCCCCCCTCCAATCCCACCCTCTCTAGAGAGGGTGGGAGGGGGCGCATTATCAGAGAAAAGTATATATTGGGGTATTATTAGAGAAAAGTATATATAATGTATACTTTTCTCTAATAATTCATGGGGGGCATTATTAGAGAAAAGTATAGAGAGGATGGGAGGGGGGCCATTATTAGAGAAAATTATATATTATATATACTTTTCTTTAATAATGCCCCTCCTCCCACCCTCTCTTGGGGGCATTATATAGAGAGGGTGGGAGGGGCGGAGTTATTAGAGAAAAGTATATATATTATATTATATATACTGTGTGAGGGGGGGCATTATTAGAGAAAAGTATATATAATATATACTTTTCTCTAATAATGCCCCCCCTCCCACAGTATATATAATATATAATTTTCTCCAATAATGCCCCCCCTCCCCTACCTTCCCCTCCGCTCCCACCCTCTCTCTATAGAGAGGGTGGGAGGGGGAGCATTATTAGAGAAAAGTATATATAATATATAGTTTTCTCTAATAATAATGTCCCTCCCACCCTATATAGAGAGGGTTGGAGGGGGAGCATTATTAGAGAAAAGTCTCAAAGCCCTTATTGAGACACAGTCAGGAAAGAAAATGAAAATCCTCTGAACTAATAACATGGGAGAGTATGTCAACCATGATATCCAGAATATTTGTCATGAGGCAAGGATTTAGTTGCAACACATGGTTGCTTATACTCGACAACAAAACATAGTTGTTGAGCGAAAAAATAGATCTCTAAAAGAGATGTCATCATGCATGCTACATGCGAAGTCACTTCCATAGATATTATGGGCATAAGCACTTAATTGTGAAACCTACATCCAAAATAGATCGCCCATAGATATGTCAAGGATAACACCCTCTATGAGGCTTGGAGTAGCCTCGAACTAGAAGTGACCCACTTTCATGTTTTCACTTCACATGCATGGGCCCAGATTCCCTCTAATTAGAGGAAGGCACTTGATCCATAGAACACAAAGAGTGTAATACCCCTCTTTCCCCCAATTTGTAAATATAACTATAACTGGCCAAGAGACTATGGAAAACTAAATGTTTGTGAATGTTTGATTTGATGAACCTTGTATAAAAGGGTCAATGTATGAGTTTCCATTATTAATATCATTTGAATATGTGTTGTACAACTGCTGAAAGGGCAACAATTTTCCAAGATAAACCATCGCTTCTATGAGAGAGATGGTGAGGGGAAACCAATAATGGTTGAGATGACCCCCACCAGAATAGTACCAACTAGGTGTAATTTATCAACAGTCCTCTGACTTAGAAATGGATTACCAGTCAAAATGGTAGTTGGAAGGCCATTTTAAAGAGTTAATGAGGAGATGGGGATGGGTACCCATCTATAAGGATTTTAGGCTTGACCACAAATGGGGATTCAGACCCACGCAACCTTGCTGAGGAAGGAAACAAAGGAGGTAATTCAGGGATAGAGACACATATGCAAGACAACAGAGTAGAGAAAAACACTCTACCAAGAAGAGAAGAGAGGATAACTTGACTCGAGAGTTGAGAGAAAATATGAGAGCAAAATATGAGTAGTAAGCTCGTTTTGGCTAGAAGAAACCACAGACAGAGTTTGGCTACAAGATGATAAATGAGGATGATAAGTGACTAAGGAAGTACTCATGCATACCTCCTTTCTTGAAGTAGATAAAAACATACACCCAATTCTTGTGGGAGGAGGAGAGTAACCTTCATCCTTGAATTTTGTGGAGAACAGATAAATAGTATCTCTCAGAGAATCATGGTCTATCATGGGGGTGGGCAGTGGTAAATCTTTCAGGAGTGACTGTGCCTATGGTTGGGAGGAAACATGCACCCCTTTCAGTAGTTGCTTCACATTTCTTAGTTCTGATAATTATTTTCATACTCTGTGTAATATGTTGGATGTGATGATGAAATGTTTGTGTTTGTGATTAAGTATTTCAGTATTTTGATCAAATATTAGATATGTGCTTTTACTTTTGCAAACTATTATGTTTTCAGGATCTTTGAAGTTTCTCATACTAGCTTCTAGAGATTCATGGGATGGGAATCCATAGTAGGGGTAGGGTAGGATCTACTAAAATATCTAAGTCCTTTCAATCCCTTGAAGTTTACCTTAGCGTGATTGTCTGAGTTCGAATTCTTTGGGAGAAGGGAATTTATCCTTTAGACAATTCACCCATCTAACAGAGGGCCCATGCCCATTACCTTAACCCCTTTTCTACATAAAGGATGTTGTGCTTATCCCGTAATATTTTCCAAGAGAACCATGTGACCAGGGCCTACGAACCATGTTCTAGTCCAAAAGTAGCTAGCTATTTCAGCATCGTGACTTCAGGATTGGTGACTCCATGATCCTCGAAAATATCTGAAGGCCAAAGCTGTGAATCAATGAGGGTCATCGATCTGTGGATCCAATGTAGATGTCTACCAACCGTTAGATTGGACCTAGGAAGGGAGGTGTTAAGAGCTTCGATGAAGTGCTACTTCGGGGGATTATGAGTGGTCTAGGACCAAAAATCCCTTATTCTGAAGTCGCAGAGTTAATATAGACCTTTGGAAATGGAGGGACACGTGTCCAACAACCAACAATTATCTGTGAATCTGGGCATTCAGCGATTTAGAAACGCGTGAGTTTCCCCTAACTCTCTACAAGCCAGAGTAAGTCCTAGATGTAGATGCTAGGTACATGTAGCAACAGATCGGATGTGGTCCAAAGGGAAAGTTGGGAGACACACACACCAAAATCCCAAGTTCCAAACTATCGAAGTGACGTGGGTCGTCGATCCTCGGATCCTTCAGGATCCTTTTGAGTCATCGAGCTAAGGGACCCACCCTTGACTACCCGACTAACCAAGAACACAACGTAGAGTTACATGTAGCCCCTACACGTACACCGTTAGATGAGGGAGTACGTGGAAAGCAATACCATATTTCAGAGACTTTCTACTCCAGAGGAACCCGACCAAGGGTTTATGATGTATCAAACCGCCAAAGTCGTGAGCGTTGAGGTGAATCTTGATCGTTGGTAGGATGAGGAAACTTGGCGCCATATTAGAGACTCCAGAGACTTATCTCTTTGGGGGTTTTATGTCTAGAGGAGTCTTTAACCTCCAAATCCCAGAGCCACGAAGTAGCGAGGACCATGGATATATAAATCCATGCGGATAAATCTCAACCATGCGATGGGGATGACATGGGCCACTAACATCATCCCAGATGACATGGAACTGCAACCAAGGTGCCACATGTCACCCATATTTGGTCGATTCACCCATCCCTTGTGCGTATTAGAGAATGACATGTGTCATCCCCTAATTGTGACAAACCCATCATTACAACTACAAGCGAAGCCGATGGTGAAAAAACTGCGGCTAGATAAATCGAACCTTGATGGTGTGCAACCAAACACTGGAAGGCGTACAACTAAAGCACTAACAAGGACTTACAATGATCAACAACTCACAAAGGAAGCATAGACTCCGGTCAAGTTATCATTAACCACTATCCAAAGGGCGCGCCATGATCCCCTTAGCCATGATCATGATGTCCCCAGGTGATAGGCACGACGATCGCCCTGGAGCAACACAATCCTATTTGGACCAACGACTCAAGAAAACCAAAGCGCTAGGAGATAAAATGCATTGAAACATGGTGAAAATAACATTCCTAAACTATCCAACCACAAAGTTGAGCTTTCTTGAACCGGGACCCCCAATCGATAGGATTGATGCCTATACAAACTTTTACAATAATGCTATGAGATCAATTTTTTAATTGTTACATCCCTTATAGAGAAAATGCTAAAAGATGAACATGACAAAAAGGCATAATTAGGTATGTAAAAAGGCTTGGTAAATTACACTTTTACTGAAAGTTTTGTTACTTGCTAACTAAGATTTCTTATTCGGTCTGATACCCAAATAGATGACGTTTGGTGCCCGGGTTGACCTTAGAGAGTCCAGTATTAACATACATAGGTGATATCAACTAAGGTTGAAATTTCTTTATCATTAACATTAGATTTTACGGTTCTTAGCTTCACTGCCAGGTAGGATATTTTGACTTGCTGCAATTAGTATTTCCTACCAAAAATAGCTTCTAAAGAGTTGAACCCTTTTCCAATTATTACAGTGGTCTGTCACCCTTTGGTGATGCTCACTTTTTCATGTCCCTGGCCGAATGCCATGAATCTGGTTGTTCCATAGCCTATAACTATGTTGTCTTCCTGAATTTTTTTTAACTTGCATCTTGTAGTTTCAACAACCATAGCAGAGAATTAAAATGCTTGGACTAAAGGATTAAAACTTAGTTCAGTTCAAGGCATTAACATGCCAGATTTAGTGATTATACTAGAGCATTAAAATGCCAATCTTAAAGGATTAAAACACAGATTTAATAAGCATAAAAAAATGCATAATTAAAAAATATTATAAGGAGTGTGATTTGCTAAGGAATCAAGGTGGCATTACGGTGTATAGAGCCATGAAATCATGGTGTGCAGCTAGTGTAAGAAGTCATTGTCCACCCAATCTATAAACAAAAAATATCAGGGAAATAGAGCACGAATTTAGCTGGGAAATAGAGCGCGAAATTTGTTGGGAAGTAGAGGATGAAATTTGCTGGGAAATAGAGCATGAAATTTTATAGGTTTTATCATTCGCTACCCAACCCACTCCACTACACGAACTGTGCCGACCACCACAGGCACACAAGAAAAAATTTCGTCAATGGAATACACAGTCCGTGCAACCATCAATCATGGTGCTTTAAATTTTGGGGATATCCTGGGATACGCCTCATGAATATGTATATCAGATAATATTGATCATGATATAAATGGCTCGTTGTTCTCATAACACCTTCATTCATGGTATAACACCTATCAAGTGCATACTTACACTGATCGAACTAAGATTTAGCAAATAACCATACTAGCAACATTACTGCGATGTGTATGTCTACGAGCTAACAATATTAACAATGCTATAAACATTGTTGCAACTGTATAACGATGATTTAACCATAATAACAATACTAAATACATTACTACAATTGGTACACTTGTGAGTTAACAATAATAGTGATACTAACAATGTTGCTACGATTGTATAACTGTGATTTATATCATTTCAATTCAACAATAATAACAATACGACCATTTCATGTTCATTTTATATAAATCCTCGGTCACCCATTAAAGATAAAAATCACTGTTCATATAATTACATTTGCTATACCAGGAAAACGTAGAGTAATCCACTATTTAGCTATCCCAGCACAACACATAAAAAAAAAACACAGGCATGGGGTCCATCACATACAAGGACATGGATGATTCAATCAAGCGCAGAAAAATCCAAGGTTAAGCCCTCAAGTCTCAGAGAACAAACAAGCGCAGAGATAAACCAAAAAGGGCTCATGAAATCCATACACAGAGGTACTTTTTCTAGAAGGTGCAAGACAACAATCAGCCCAAGGAGGACAATAGAGGTAGATGGCTGACAAGAATTCCTTCGCTCATCATCCTTGCATAGAAAAGAAGGGCATTGAGATCCATAAGTCTTTTAACACTAAGGAAATGACCATAGATCAAGATCCTGGCCGATTGCTCAGGCAAGCACTGATGAAAAAATGATGAAAAGATAACAATCACATGGGTCACAATCAAACACAGCTAGGTGGTCAAGACATGTAGGAAAACTAAGGCCAAGGGAGTCAACAATCATCGAGCTAGGCTAAGAAAAGTCTCACTCATCAATTTAAACATCCAATCTATTTACATAATCAACATGCAGATCCAATCATAAAACCTACAACATCGATTATACAAATGAAAAGAGAGCACCATTTCCTGATCGCCTGCTCTGAGTGATGTTTGCACGCTCCGTGCGACTCCCACTTGCTAACCTTCGAGACTTCATCGGTACGTCCCAGCCAATGCTAGGGGTACTCTTCTTCCCCCTTAGCCCCTCGAGCCTCAAAGGGGCCACACACACTATCCAGAGGTTTTGTCTAGGTCCCAGCTCACCTCGCAAGGTCGATCTACCACTCCTCTCTGAGATGGGTATCCCAACTCCCACAAGTAAATCAGTCAAGTCGATATTTCTGCAGTGTAACGTTATGCAAATAGAATATGGTCTTTCATCCTTCTCATTCCTTTATTATATGGAGTTTCGAACTTCCTTTATTTCTTGAAATCTCATTTAATTAAAGTAAATAAATTCCTAAAAATTCCTCTCCGTGCAAGTGTCCCCCATCCCCTACAATCCTCCATAAATTAATTTATTTAATTAAGTAATTATCTTTATTTCCCTCACCCACCGAGAGTTACTCCTAGAATCACTCCTAGGTGTCCCCAAATTCTCTTACAAGTTTTAATAGCTTTCCTTTTTATTAAACTGCTAATTCAGTTTAAAATTAGAAGCTCTTAAATGGTAGATTCTTTACTAAGTCGACTTTCCACTTTTTCCCTTAAGTTCCCCTGTTTCCCTTTTTATGTTGCCTCTTTTCCCCAGTTTCCCCCTTTTTTTTTTTCCCTCTTTCCCCATTTACTTAGAACTCAATAAGGCAAGTGTGAAATTAACCCTTTTTCCCTTTTCTTATTTAATTAGTATACTTTAATTTATTATGGTAATAAAACAATTAATTCTCTTTTTAAATTTTAATCCAACATATTTTACCTTTTTTATGAATAAATTAAATTTCTTATTCCCTTCATGTTACAAGATTTAACAAAGATCATAATTATTATTTAAGTTGTTTTTATTTTTATTATTTTTATTACTATTTTTTTTTAAGACAAAATTTTACCACTAGCATAATTTAGACTTAGGCCTTAAATTTCATACTGGGCGACATTTAATTAGGGAAATTGTTTTAAAATTACTTAACATGTTATTTGTCTTAGGGCCATCTAGGTTCATCCCTCTATCATTAATAATGCGATGTGCCCTTTAGGACGAACTAGGTGCTCCAAGGGTGCCACTAGCCTCATATGGTCCTTTACGCGACGTGCCCCTCAAGACGCACCATGTGCGCGAAGGGTGTCACTCGCCTCTTGACTGACTTGGTAGAAATCAATAACCCTTGGAGTCAACACTTTTCCAGGTGAACTTGTGGGAGACTAAGGGCATCTAAGGAATAAGGCCCCCACCTTATTGCGTGCCCCTTAGAATCATCGTGAGTGACTATCACAGTCTGCCCTCATGGCATCGTGGGTCCTCTCGAACTAGGTAAATGTTAACCTATAGTTTGAGCCACAGTGGGAGTGCTAGTAGGCTATGGTAGCGTTGTTGTCCACAACTCTCCCTCAACATCTCTGGTAGTCGTGCATGACCCCTTTAATCCAGATGTGATTCTAGTCGGAAAACTATCATTAGCCTGCATCATCAACAAATCATGTTAGAATATATCCATATCATGTCATCTAATCATATGCACTAATATCACTGTAATACAATAAAACCCCAATGGTACACTCCCTGACTCGATCCAGAGTCCAAGGGGCTCCATCGATGCCTCTACATCCTCGAGGTCCAAGATCCTACACACTCAGTAAAAACGAGTCAGTAGCACCTGTCTATGTCAATGTAGTAAAACAACATGTCATCAACCCATAACGCCTCATAATCAAAATCAAAAGTTTTAAAAGAATAATAATCCAGATCACTTGCGACCAAGTTTCCTCAAATAATAAGTTCGCTCAGTGCGCCAAAGCAGGATGCTACATACACCCCCTCTTGGTCTAAACTTCCTCCCAAAGTTTCATAGTATATATGACGAAATAAAGTGTATCACGGTATCATATGTCTATCATCAACAAAAATTGGAAACTATTGGCACATATCATATGCGTCCTCCCAGGTCACCGAGTGCAGGCTATAATTGTCCCACTGGAACTTGACATGCTCTATCGTTCGACAATGTAGATGTCAAACGCGATGATCCAAGATGCAGACCGGCTCAGTTGTGAGCACACCCTCATATGACACTTGGAAGGTGTTCAAGACAAATCATGTGAAGGATCACTAATCATAAAGTCTCAAACAGAGATGTGAAATACATCATGCATACGCCTCAAGAATTAGGCAAGGCTAGTCATTAGGCCACATGCCTCTCTTTTCCAAAATATTGTAGGATCCCACGAACCTAGGATGGAATTTAGCCCCCTTTTTTCCAAATTATACCAAACTCTTATGCGGTTTCAACCGAAAAATGACTCAATTGCCACAATGTAATTATGGTCGACACGACACGCATCATCGTAACTCTTCTGCCAATCCTGCACTTCCTGGATCCTTTGTCTTAAATTTTTCATTTAATATTCCAATTCTTGGATCGCTTCTGGTCCCACCTGGACCCTGTCTGCAAGCTGATCCCAAATCAAAGGCACCCGACATGGTCGCCCATAAAGAAACTCGAAAGGTACCATCTTAATGGTGCTCTAGTAACTGTTGTTATAAGCGAATTCCACCAGTGGCAAGAATTCTTCCCAATGCTTTTGTTGGTCCATTACGTACATGTGCAACATGTCTTCCAAGGTCTAGTTTGTTCGTTTGGTCTACCCGTCAGTCTCCGAGTGATACACAGTACTAAAGTTAAGTTGGCTTCCCAAGGCTTGTTGGAAGCTCATCCAAAATTGTCCAGTAAATACTGATCCCCGATTGGATATAATCCTCTTAGGCATGCCATGCAACCTCACAATCTCACCGATGAAAACTCTAGCTATGTCAGGTGTCTGATACGTCATACGCACAGGAATAAAGTGATCACTCTTTGTCAGAGTGTCTACTACAAAAAAAATCGAGTCATGTCTCCTTCTCGTCAGTGGAAATCCAACAATAAAATCCATCGAAATAACCTCCCATTTTGATTCCGGAATCACGTGCGGTTGTAGTAATCCTATTGGGTGTCTATGTTCAGCCTTTACCTGCTAACATTCTAGACATCTGGCCACATAGTTAACTATGTCTACCTTCATTCCCTTCCAAAATAATAAGGGTTTGAGGTTCGCCCTCATCTTCATGACTCTCGGGTGAGCCATGTAAACTGCTCTATGAGCCTCACTCAGGATCAACATCCTCAACTCGTCGTTCAGTGGTACATAGATCTGAGATTTTTAAACCTCAATAAACCATCGTTATCAAATGAAAATCATTCAAATTTTGGTACCATCATTGTGCTTTAGCCGATAAAACCCTCGACCTCTTTGTACCAATCATCAACATGCTGTAAGGTTAGAATATTTTCATGTAGATTCGTCTGAAGAGGCAGCACCGAAAAAGATGTGTGGTCTCCAACTCAATCACCTGCCACTCGGTTCACTATTCCTTTTATGTAAGTATTCTTGAAGTCGTACTCACTAAGCAATTTCGACCAATGCCATTGTCGCACGTTCAAGTCGCTTTGCGTAAAGATGTGTTGTAGTCCATAGTGGTCAGTCTTTAGTTTAAATTTTCATCCAACAAGGTAGTGTCTCCAAACCTCCAAGGCATATACGATGGGTAACAAATCCAAATCATGCATCGTGTAGTTCTCCTCATGCCTTCTCAGCTTCCTCGAAATGTAAGTGATCACGCATCCATCTTGCATCAAGATTTTGCCTAAGATTTCCTTGGATGTCTTAGTGCATACCAAAAAGTCTGCGTCCATGTCTGAGACCTTTAGTATCAGTGTTGTTGTCAACAACTCCTTGAGCCTCTGAAATGCTTCCACGCATTTCTCGATCCAAACAACTTCTTATTTTTCTATCTTCGATAACCCCTCGATGAACCATCGAAGGTATCCTACTAACCCATGAAGCTACACACTTCTAGGACATTCATCAGTGAAGGCCATTCCATAATGGCCTCGACCTTTGTTGGATCCACAGTGATTCCTTCGTTAGAGATGACATGCCCTAAGTAGTGAATCTTAGATTGATAAAAAGAGCATTTGGACAACTTCCCATACAATTTGTGCTCTTGCAGACATTGTAGTACCAAGCATAAGTGCTCGTCATGCTCCTCTATTGTCCGCGAGTAGATCAAAATATCGTCAATGAATACTTGGATGAAATGGTTTAAATACTCACGGATCACCCCATTAATCAAACTCATAAATACTCTTAGGGCGTTTGTTAGTCCAAATGGTAAAACAGAAAACTCATAATGTCTAAAATTCATCTTAAAGGAGGTCTTAGGGACATCATCCTCCTTGATCTGTAACTAGTGATACCCTAATCACAATCGATCTTGGAGAACACAGTCACACCCTTCATATGATCGAACAGATCATCACTCCTTGGCAACAGATACTAATTCTGGATCGTTTCCTTGTTCAATTGACGGTAGTCAATGCAGAGCCTCAATGACCCATCCTTCTTTCGTATGAAAATAATAGGTGCACCCCATGGTGACACACTAGGACGTATCAGTCCCAGGTCCAGCAACTCCTTCCGTTTCATTTTCAACTCTTGTAACTATGGGGTCGACATATGATAAGGCGCTCTTGCTATCGGCTCAGTCCCCAGTTTTAGGTCTATGGTAAACTCCAATTCCCTCTTTGGTGGAATCCCAGGTAACTCCTCTAGAAATATTTCCACAAACTCTCTCACCACCGGAAGGTGTTCTAAACATTCTGCTAATCCCTTCTCGTTTAATGCAAGGATCGCATAAATATTGCACCCCTTGCACAAACTCTTCCATAGCTGTAAGGAAAAGATGAACCTTAGGGAAAATCCCTGGTTCCATCCTACAATCACACGTCTCTTTCCCTCATAATCGACTAAGCTCAATTCTTTCATCCTATAGTTGAGTATCGCCTCATGCGATTCCAACCAGTCCATACCAATTACGACATCATAAGATCCTAAGATCATGACATACAGGTTGGCCCTTATTACAAACTCTCCCAGGTTAAGGATACAACCCATAAACTTTCCTCCAACCTTCTGGTTGGCTCCAGAAGCCATCTCTACGAAGCTAAACTTGTCCTATTTGACTTCCTTTACCTTAATATTTTTTAGTGCTGCACCAGAAATGAAACCCTCCGTAGCACAGGGATCTATCAAAATACTAAGGGTCTGGTCAGCAACGGTACCTATCGTCTTGACCATAGTCGACTGATGCTCTTCCTAGCAGTTATTCACCGTTGCATGAATCTAATGGGACTTGCCCATATCTCCCATGGTAGTGCATCCAACTGATCTGGACACTCTAGTCCTCTCCATAGGGCAGTCGCGCTGGTAGTGTGGCTCCCCACAAATCCAACACCCCTTCTTCGGCCCAGTAGTCCTAGTACCCGAAGTAGAAAATTACATCCCACCGGCCTGGAACCCTGGTCTATTTTGTTGAATAGGCCTAAACTATTGCCGCTGCGGGCGACGTTGCTGCTAATGTTGTGGTCCCTGATAAGGTGTGCACTGTTGAGGCATCGATCGCTGAGGTGTAGTAAAAGTGGATCCCCTCTGGAAGCCATGACATCCCGGTGTATGTCTGGCTGGTGTCTGATGCTGTTGTTCTCCAGATGAAACCTTCCCTGTTGGTCTCGCTGGAGTCCTGGTCTGACCCCCACTAATAAGATCCTCCTCTACTATGAGGGCCTTTTGGACGACATCATGCAAGGTTTGAGGCATCAAAATCCTAACCTTTTCACATAGGCCACCGTTAAGGCCGAACACAAACCTGTTGACCTTAAGTTTCTCGATGTTAAGGTGAGGAGCATACTGAAGAAGCTCCATAAAATGGGCCTCGTATTCGGGCACCGTACAAACTCTCTATTGTAAGGCATTGAACTCATTGAGATGACGCTCAATGAATTCCTCTGAAAGATACCTCTCTCAGAACCATTCCTCGAACATTTCCCATGACACATCATCAGTGGCCATGTTCAAAAGTGGCAAGGGTGTCTGCCACCATAGAAGAGTGCTCCCCTTCAATCGAAAGACCACCACGCAAACCTTCATGATAGAGGTCATAATCATGAAGCGTGAAGCACAATTCCTTTCTCTATAACCATTTCTCAATGTCACAGCCGTCCGCGACACTCGTGGGCTTGAGAAATCAACTCTCTTGAGTTCTCAGTGGATTCTAACAGTACTAGCTAGGGCGTGCTATGGACCCTCATAGGTACAGGTTCCCTAGCCTCATCTCAGTACCGATGGTGAATCAAGGCCCTTGACATTACCTAGAAGGGCCATGTCATACCATCATCATCCCTTACAAAAAATGAGTCCAACCCATGGACTTGTTCTTCCCCTCGAGGTTTGACCTCGAGGGTGCAAGAACTTCTAGAGGCATTGCACCTCCTTCAAAAAGCACCATGCTGCAACCCTCTGCGGCATCCTCTAAATGAGATCACCAAATTGACACGTTAAGGTTTTTAAAAACACTAGGTTAAAACTCAAGGGTTTACTATAGTGGAAGGCCTGGTGATCCACAGTCGCAGGGTTGAACTGGCTTTGATACCATATGTGACAACCCCATCATTACAACTACAAGCGAAGCCGAAGGTGCAAAAATTGTAGCTAGATAACTCAAACCTCGACGACACGCAACCAAACATCAGAAGGCGTACAACTCAAGCACTAACAAGGACATACAATGATCAAAAACTCACACAAGAAGCACAGACTCCAGTCAAGTTATCGTTCGCCGCTATCCAAAGGGCGCGCCATGATCCCCTCATCCAGGATCATGACCTCCCCAGGCAACAGGCACGATGATCGCCCTGGAGAAACACAATCCTATATGGACCGATGGCTCAAGAAAACCAAATCACTAGAAGATCAAATGCACTGTCGAATCACAAGACATCTAACTTGAGGCCCCAATCGACGCACGCTGAAACTTGAGAAAAATAACATTCCTAAACTATCCAACCACGAAGTTGAGCTTGCTTGAACCAAGACCCCCAATCAATAGGATTGATGCCTATAAAAATGTTTACAATAATGCTATGATATCCATTTTTTAACTATTACATCCCTTATAGAAAAAATGCTAAAAGATGAACATGAAAAAAAGGCACAATTAGGTATGTAAAAATGCTTGGTAAATTACACTTTTACTGAAATTTTTGTTACCTACTAACTAAGATTTATTATTCGGTCTGATACCCAACTAGATGATGTTCGACACCCAGGTTGACCTTAGAGAGTCCAGTATTAACATACATAGGTGATATCAACTAAGGTTGAAATTTCTTTATTATTAACATTAGATTTTATGGTTCTTAGCTTCACTGTCAGGTAGGATATTTTGACTTGCTGCAATTAGTATTTCCTACCCAAAATAGCTTTTAAAGAGTTTAACCCTTTTCCAATTATTACAGTGGTCTGTCACCCTTTGGTGATGCTCACTTTTTCACGTCCCTGGCCGAATGCCATGAATTTGGTTGTTGCATAGCCTATAGCCATGTTGTCTTCCTGCGAAAATTTTAACTTGCATCTTGTAGTTTCAACGACCATAGCAGAGCATTAAAACACCTGGCTTAAAGGATTAAAACTCATTTCATTTCAGGGCATTAACACGCTAGATTCAACGATTATACCAGAGCATTAAAACGCCAGTCTTAAAGGATTAAAACACAGGTTTAATAAGCATAAAAAAAACGCATAATTAAAAAGGATTATAAGGAGTAAGAAGCATATTAAACTCGCTAAATAATTTCATCCTTAACAACACTTTAAATGTAGACATGCTTACATTAAAAACGCAGCCATGAAGGCTGGGTGAGTTCACCCAGAGGTCGTGGATTATTCCTGTGTGATTTGCTAAGGAATCAAGGTGGCATTATGGTGTAGAGAGCCACGAAATAATGGTGTGCATCTGGTGTAAGAATTCACTGTCCACCTAATGTATAAACATAAAATATTAGGGAAATAGAGCATGAATTTAGCTGGGAAATAGAGCACGAAATTTGCTGGGAAATAGAGGACGAAAATTACTAGGAAATAGAGCATGAAATTTTTTGGGTTTTATCATTCATTTCCCAACATTTGACTTCCCAACCCACTCCACTACACGAACTGAGCCCACCACCATAGCCATGCAAGAAAAAATTCCATCAACAGAATACACAGTCTGCACAACCATCAATCATGGTGCTTTAAATTTCGGGGATATCCTGGGATACGCCTCATGAATATGTATATCAGATAATACTGACCATGATATAAATGGATCGTTGTTCTCATAATGCCTTCATGCATGGTATAACACCTTTCAAGTGCATACTTACACTGATCGAACTCAGATTTAGCAAATAACCATACTAACAACATTACTACGATGTGTATGTCTGTGAGCTAACAATATTAACAATGCTATCAACATTGTTGCGACTGTATAACGGTGATTTAACCATAATAACAATACTAAAGACATTACTGCAATTGGTACACCTGCAAGTTAACAATAATAGCGATACTAACAATATTGCTGCGATTGTATAACTGTGATTTATATCACTTCGATTCAACAATAATAATAATATGGCCATTTCAAGTTCATTTTATATAAATCCTCGATCATCCATTAAAGATAAAAATCTTTGTTCACATAATTAAATTTTCTATACCAAGAAAACGCAGAGTAATCCACTATTTAGCTATCCCAACACAACACATAAAATCAAAACACAGGCATGAGGTCCATCACAAACAAGGACATGGATGATTCAATCAAGCACCGAAAAATCTAAGGTTAAGCCCTCAAGGCTCGGAGAACAAACAAGCGCAGAGATAAACCAACAAGGGCTCATGAAATCCATACGTAGAGGTACTTTTTCTAGAAGGTGCAAGACAACAATCAACCCAGGGAGGAAAAAAGAGATAGATGTCTAATAGGACGTCCTTCGCTCATCATCCTTGCACAGAAAAGAAAGGCGTTGAGATCCATAGGTATTTTAATGCTAAGGTGACGACCGTAGATCAAGCTCCTGGCCGAATGCTCAGGCAAGGACTGATGAACTAAGGATGAAAGGATAACAATCACATGGGTCACAATCAAACATAGCTAGGTGGTCAAGACATGCAGGAAAACTAAGGCCAAGGAAGTCAACAATCATTGAGCTAGGCTAAGAAAAGTCTCACTCATCAATTTAAACATCTAATCTATTTACATAATTAACATGCAGATTCAATCATAAAACCTACAACATCGATTATACCAATGAAAAGAGAGTATCGTTGCCTGATTGCCCGCTCTGAGTGACGTTCGCACGCTCCGTTAAACTCCCTCTCATCAACCATCAAGACTTCACCGGTACCTCCTAGCCAATGCTAGGGGTACTCTTCTTCCCCCTTAGGCCACCAAGCTGCAAAGGAGCCACACACACTATCCAGAGGTGTTGTCTAGCTCCTAGATCACCTCACAAGGCCGAGCTACCACTCCTCTCTGAGATGGGTATCCCAACTCCCACAAGTAAATTAGTTAAGTCGATATTTCTATAGCGTAACATTACGCAAATAGAAGATGGTATTTCATCCTTCTCATTCCTTTATTATATAGAGTTTCGAACTTCATTTATTTCCTAAAATCTCATTTAATTAAAGTTTTAAAAATAAATTCCTAAAAATTCTTCTTCGTACAAGTGTCCCCCATCCCCTACAATCCTCCATAAATAAATTTATTTAATTAAGTAATTATCTTTATTTCCCTCACCCACCTAGAGTTACTCCTAGAATCACTCCTAGGTGTCCCCAAATTCTCTTATAGGTTTTAATAGCTTTACCTTTTATTAAATTGTTAATTCAATTTAAAATTAGAAGCTCTTAAATGGTAGATTCTTTACTAAGTTGACTTTCCGCTTTTTCCCTTAGGTTCCCCTTTTTCCCTTTTTATGTTACCTCTTTTCCCCAGATTCCTTTTCTTTTTTTCCCCTCTTTCCCCTTTTACTTAGAACTCAATAAGGCAGGTGTGAAATTAACCATTTTTCCCTTTTCTTATTTAATTAGTATACTTTAATTTATTATGGTAATAAAACAATTAATTCCCTTTTTAAATTTTAATCCAACATAATTTTACCTTTTTTATGAATAAATTAAATTTCTTACTCCCTTCATGTTACACGATTTAACGAAGATCATAATTATTATTTAAGTTGTTTTTATTTTTATTACTACTTTTTTTTTAAGACAAAATTTTACCACTAGCGTAATTTAGACTTAGGCCTTAAATTTCGTACTAGGCGACATTTAATTAGGGAAATTGTTTTAAAATTACTTAACATGTTATTTGTCTTAGGGCCATCTAGGTTCATCCCTCTATCATCAACAACATGACGTGCCCTTCAGGATGCACTAGGTGCTCCAAGGGTGCCACTCGCCTCATCTGTTCCTTTGTAGGATGTGCCCTTCAGGATGCATCATGTGCTCCAAGGGTGCCACTCACCTCTTGACTAAATTGGTAGAAATCAATAACCCCTGGAGTCAACACTCTGCCAGGTGAACTTGTGGGAGACTAAGGGCCTCTAAGGAATAAGGCCCCTGCCTTATTGCGTGCCCCTTAGAATCATCGTGAGTGACTGTCGCAGTCTGCCCTCATGGCATCGTGGTTCCTCTCAAACTAAGTAAACATTAACCTACAATTCGAGCCACGACGGGAGTGCTAGTAGGTTGTGGCAGGGCTATTGTCCACACCTCTCCCTCAACATCTCTGGTAGTCGTGCATGACCCATTTACTCCATATGTGAGTTTGGTCGACAAGTTATTGTCAGCCTACATCATCAACAAATCATGTCAGAACATATGCATATCATGTCATCTAATCAGATGCACTAATATCACAGTAATACAATCAAACCCCAATGGTACACTCCATGACTCGATATGGATTCCAAGGGGCTCCATCGATGCCTTTGCATCCTCGAGGTCCAAGATACTGCACACTCAATAAAACCGTGTCAGTAGCACCTATCTATGTCAATGTAGTAAAACAACATGTCATCAACCCATAATGCCTCATAATCAAAATCAAAAGTTTTAAAAGAATAATAATCCGGATCACTTGCGACCAACTGTCCTCAACGAATAAGTTCACTCAGTGTGCTAGAGCAGGATGTTACACTAATGATGACACATGTCACCTCTTGACCATTATTGCGTGTTAGTTATTGTTTCATGTCGGACTGGCCAATATGGCAGGTGACGTGTCTGGAACTTCGAGAGCATGGATATTTTCAGGAGTTCAGAATATTAAAACATAGAATGATAAAGGAATATTCAAAGATAATCGTTGAACGCCAATCCTGTAAGGGTCCAAGCCACATAGCACAAATTAGAGAGGTTTGAGTATAGTTTGATAAAGGGAGGTCCAAAGACAATTTCCAAAGGGATAAGTCCACATGGTGATACTTTGGGACTTCGGTGATTTGGTAAAAGTTGTGTTACGCGTAGATCACCGAAGCCCTCTCCTTAATCGTAGGATCTCGATGGAGGACGTGGACCATTGATCTCCTTCATAGTTCAAAGATTTGAGAATTTGACAACACTTTTGGAACTCTCTAAGTCTAGGAACTTCCAAATTTTGTAAGCCTGTGCTAACGAAGGCTCTTATATCATGGTTTTCATCCCAGGGTCACAAGGAAGACCCTGCTAGCTAGTTCAAGGGCATAGTGAGGTATTTAAATTCCAGGGAATCCGATTAAGAGAGTTTTTCTTAATTTAGGGACCGAAAAAGAACTAGGAAAAGACAAAAATTGATTCAACATCCCTAGAAATGGTATTTAGGGGTTGGGTGTGTTACAAATTGGTATCGGAGCATGGAAACAACAATTGGCCTACTTGGGCTCATTCTAGAGTCGCATAAAAATATTATTAGAGAACTTATGGGGTAATACCATACCTTACCCCCCTTCTACTATTGATAGATGTTTTGGAAGTCTCCATTGTAGGTTGCTAATGACTCCAAATAAAGAACTGACTTCACCTTGAAATGATATATGTTGTTCATGAATTGGTATATTAGTAAATAATATGAAATGTTTTATCATCACGCAAGCAGTTACTGAACAATAGAAGAACTACAACGTAAAGGATGGTGACACATCAGGAGTTGGGGGAGAGCTCCCACAATAGAGAGGAAGAAACTGAGGAAAGGAGGGTGGTGGAAACCCCTCCAAATTTGGCCGAAACAGTAAGAATCCTCATGGCATAATTACAGAGTTATAAGTCTGAGAATGAAAGGATGATCAAGGAGAAGGAAAATAAAATGAAATTAATGAAGTCCTACTATAAATCCTATCAGGTATACAAAGGAAAGTGGCCACACCAAGAGGATCAACTCAAAGAAGGCCCAACATGGAGCCAAGATACATTCAATGGAATATTCCTCTGGTGAGGACACTAAAAACTCCAAAGAATCTTCTAGTGGCAAAACTAGTTCCCATTCTCAAAGGGGAGGAAATAAGAGGAAACATTCCAAGAGTCATGACCCTGAAGAATTCAAGGAAGCCAAACAACCCACCTTCAATGGAGAGATTAATAAGGGTGAGGAAGTAGAAGTTTGGCTCCTCGAATTGAAGAAGTACATTAGATTCCATGACTACTCTAAAAAATTAAAGGCTTGAATAGCCATTTTCAACCTCAATGGAAAATCTTCCATTTGGTAGGAAGACCTTAGGAATGTGAAATAATTTCATGAGAAGGAATTTTCATGGATTTTATTTGAGAAATACTTCAATAAGAAGTACGCATCAGAAAATTACTTTGATGGGAAGACCAAGGAGTTATATGAACTCAAGTTGGGACAACTCACCATAGATGTGTATATCAACAAATTTCTTGATCTCATGAGGTATGTTCCCTACATAAACAATGAAAAGGTAAATATGCCATGATTTATTAGTGGCTTACCTCAGTCCTATCAGGACATAATTGAGTTTGATGAGCCAGAGGCCTTTGAAGATACTATTCGAAAAGAAAGTTTTTTCTATGAGAAATTCAAGAGTAAGACGAAACCCCATGAACACTAGAAGAAGAAAAAAAAGTTACGATTCAAGAAGAAGGGGTTTAAACCTTTGAAATTTAAGGACCCTAGTAAGAGCTCTAAGATGATCCTTCCTACCAGAAGTGTGTACTGGAAAACTTCTCCATCCTAGAGTGGAAATAAACCATTTAGAGAAGCTCCAAGTAAGACAGATAATACAAAGAGAAAACCCTTGAAATGTTGGGGTTGTTGAGTGGAACATCTACTCAGGGAGTGTTCTCATAGACAACTAAACCTTGGGAGTGTTAAGCCCTAAATAATGGCTCATTGCCCCTTAATTGGGGCATATTAAATTAGTAATTTTATTTTATTCATGTCAAATTGAGTCCATTAGTTGTAATTGTACCTCCTAGTATCCTATATATACCTACGAGACATTTTCATTTGGAATCATATTGTATTTGGAAATTTCTCTGGGGTATAAGGAGGTTTCCCCTTGAAGAGGATTACTACCTGAAATTGTCTCTTTTTCAAGGCGTTGAGTACTTGTTCTGAGGTTTTTCTAAGCTATATTGATATTTGGTTCTTAACATATGGTTTCAAATCTCAAGGTCTTGGGGTTTCACTACTACATCTGAGACACCTTGGAATTTTCACTATAATTTATTTTCTACAATGTTTCATAAGGAACCCTTTGGAGGATAGTTATTATACAGATCAAGGTACATTGGGTTAAAATTTCAGCACCTGAGGCCTTATACTTTAGGAGATATATCCTTTGTAATATAGGGTTCTAGAATCATCCAGAATTGATTCATCTCGTAATTTTCTCTATAAAAAGTTTTATGTAACGTTTCAGACCCTAAAATCTGGAGAATATTCACACAAATTAATAATTTATTCTTGATAAAAATTTCATCTTCTGTTTTATCTCACATTTGTAGATACACCTTGTGGACTATAAGGTATTTGAGTAGTCCTATTGATTAGTCTCAAGAAGGTGTTCTGAGTAACAAAATAACAAATTCTTCCTAGAGTATCCAAATTGAGTGAGACCAACTGCACTGGATATTGGAAAGTCTGTAGTATTTCTGGTACAAGTTTCATAATTTTATATCAATTATTTTGTGCGGGGCATGCTATACAGGTGATATCTCTTGGAAAGGCCAAAAACTAGCAAGATGTGGGAAGTTACCATAATTTCGACTTGGCACATCCAATTTTGATCAAACTTGTGGCATTACAAAGAAGAAATATCAGAGAACTAAAAAAAAGAAAATTTCATACCCATAAGGGCCAAAATTTTGGAGATACAATAAAATAAATATTGTCTAGAAAAACCACCTCAAAATCAAGGTTTAAAGTGATACTTGGCCAACATGCCACCAAAAAAGGGAAATCCTACACCAAATAAGCCTCCAGACAGTCCTTCTTGGACTCTTGATGAAGGTGAAGAAATGTGTAGGGACGTAAATGAGTTACAAAAGAAGACAGTAACAAAAGATGAACTACAAGGGATGATGGATTCAACGAAAGCTAAGTTGGAGGCAATAATGGATACTAATATGCATGGTTTAAAAAGGGACATCATGGAAGGATTGAAAAATTTCCTACTAGAGAGGAAACCGGAAAGTGAAAATGTATCCCATGAAATTCATGATGAGGACACAAGGAAGATGAATCAAGAATGGAGAAACTCTAACTTTGGGTTGAAGACCAACCACTTTCCTAAGATCGATATGAGGAAGTTTGATGGCAAGCACCCAATCACATGGATACTTTAGATGGAGCAATTATTTGATCTACATAATGTGCCACATACACAAAAGGTACAAATTGCTTCTTTATATTTAGAACCCAATCATTTTTTGTGGTATCGATGGTTTTGTTCTCGCAAATAAATCGTCACTTGGACAATTTTCATTGAAGAAATTATAGCACACTATGAGGATACAAGGAGCAATACCTTCTTTATCCAATTGATAAATCTCCAGCAAAAGAGTTCAGTTACAGAGAACATTGAGAACTTCCAAAGATTGAATATAAAGGTAACAGATATTCCAAATGAGCATTTGATTGATGTATTCATACGAACTTTAAGGGATAAAATTAAACATGAGGTTTGTCCTTGGGAACCCAAATCATTGGAGAGTTCATTTAGGGTGGAAAGAAATGTTGAAAGTTAAAATATGGCTCTAGATACTATAAGGACCACTCCTAACATCTATTGAGAGAATAATGTTCCTTCTTCTAAAACACCTCAACCTACAAGGTTCACACCTCAACAATTGGAGGAAAGAAGAGAAAAAGGTTTATGCTTTAATTGTGACAACACGTATAGTAAGGGACCTATGTTTTGTGAGAAGAAATTATTCTACATAGATTGTGAAGAGGAAGAAGAAAAAGAATAAGAACAAGAACCATCTCAAGATGAAAATGTAGACGCGATTTCTTCTGAAGAGTTGACTTGCACGATATTGTGTAATGAATTGGATGGAATTAACACTCTTCAAACCATCAAGATTGAATGATATATCAAAATGAAAAAGGTAATGGTCCTAATTGATTCTGGCAGTACTCATAATTGTATCCACTATAAATTAGCCAAAGCTCTTGATTGCTTTGTATATCTAGAACCAGAGTTTCAAGTAATGATTGCAGGTGGAGGAACTATCAATTGCTCATGAAAATGCAATAAGATC
This sequence comes from Picea sitchensis, assembly GCA_010110895.2. NCBI lineage: Eukaryota > Viridiplantae > Streptophyta > Pinopsida > Pinales > Pinaceae > Picea > Picea sitchensis. Next base: position 48,668 of record SNQJ01S0067034.1, on the reverse strand, counting down.
AATCTTACAATGGGGGAATATTTAATAGTCCAATTATTTCTATACCCATGGATGGTGATGATGTCATACTAGGAATCCAATGGTTACAATCATTAGGAACAATGGATTTTAATTTTCAAGAACTTTTCATGAAATTTTAACTGGAAGAAAAATAAATTGAGTTAAGAGGTATCACGGGGAAACCTAGTAAGGTGATAAGTTCTAATGGCATGAAAACATTATTGAAAAAGTGGAATCAAGGTGTAATTGCACAACTATGCTCACTAGATGTTCAAACATCTAAGCCATCTATTCCATTAGATATCCAAGGGATCATTGATAAGCATTCCAAATTATTTGAAGATATTCCCAAAGGTATTCCACCACTCAAAATCATGATCATGATATTCACCTAATTCCTGGGAGTGTTCCTCCTAACATCAGGCCATATAGATACCCTTATGCCTAGAAGAGTTAAATTGAGTGCATGGTTGAATAAATGTTAGAGGCTGGCATTATTAGACCTAGCAAAAGTTCTTACTTTGCACCAGTGGTAATGGTATTCAAGAAAGATGGCTCATGGCGTATGTGTTAAGGTTATAGAGAGATAAAAAAGATCACTATTAAAGATAAGTTTCCCATTCTCGTCATTGATGAATTTTTAGATGAACTACATGGAGCAATCTATTTCAAAAAGTTGGATCTTTGTTTAGGGTATCATCAGATTATAATGAAGGAAGAACATATCCCAAAAATAGCATTCTAAACTCATGAAGGCCATTATGAATTTTTGGTCATTCCTTTTGGCCTTATAAATGAACCTTCCACATTCCAAGGGTTGATGAATTCCATTTTCAAGACCCTCCTTCGAAAATTTGTGTTACTATTTTTTGATTATATGCTAATCTATAGAAAGTCTTGGGAGGATCATGTGAGACATATTGACAAGGTGCTACAACTACTAAAGGAGAAAAAAATATATGCCAAACCATATAAATGTTTCTTTGGGGTGAAGGAGTGATCCAGGTAGATATCGGTGGCCACCCACTTTTTCTGACTAGCTCAAAACAATTTTCTGGCAAATTTGGCAATTTACTATTTTTAGTGGTTTTTAACTTCCGGGGCCATTTTGAGGGCCCAAATGAAGGTTTTTCGTGATCAAGGTTCTCAATTGTATAAAAAGGCATGAATGAGCCCTCAAAATGAATATCCTCTATGATACCTTTCCAATGAGCTATCATATGCCTAAAATAGAGATCGTATTCAAAAGTTACGACCCCGGGAAGTTGATGTACTAACTTACTCAAACGGGGCCCACATGACTTTTGGCGCTTCATCTCCTAGGGTTAGGTTTTTGGATGTATAGGGTTTTTGGAATTCCTATTTATTGCAAAAAGGCCTTCAAAGCCTCATTGTAATCATCTTCTTGTGAATGTGAGTAGCCATCACATCTCTTCTGAGAGATAAGATGCCACCATTCTATCGAGTCTTTCATTCTGTATTTTACAGTCTCTGTACATTTATTTCATTAATAGAAATTGTGTATTACTATATATCTGTTTTTATGGTTTCATATTTGATATATTTCTATTATATTATTGAATTTCGGCAATATCTCTGTGCATTTCTTTATTATATCTCGATCTCATTTCATGCCGAAAATAATCTGGATCACTGGTATCAGAGAAGGTTGTTCTTGATCATTTTTTCAGTGCATGTCTTCGACGAGGTCCGAGTATAGAAAGTTGGGTCTCAAGATTTTATCTCTTGAGTAGAATCACTCTCGCACACCCAATAAACCCTCAATAGTGGAAGAAAAGAAAAATGACGGAGCAAACGATCCTATCAATCTGTTGCTTGAGCAAGCTCTCACACGATAGAGGGACGGAATGATGGATAATTTTTCACACATCCTTCAATGCCTCATGATAGCGTCAGACACATCTCCATCAAGAGGCCACTTTGAAGGCACCTCACCTTTTAAGGTACAGGTCAATTTTGATATTCCTATATTTGAAGGTGCGATAGATGCAGATGCCCTATACAAATGGCTAAATCTGTTAGAAGGTTATTTCTCTGTTCAAAAATTTTCTGACAGAGAAAAGATCATCTTCGCGCTCCTTAAGGCTCTCCCCCATGTCAAACATTGGTGGGAAACTTAAAGGGAGCAAAGTTCCACAGAGGAGTTAGTAATATATGGGGTCGAGCCCACTTGGGATTTTTTTGTGGATGTGGTAAAGGAACAATATTACCCTATTGGCAACTATGAGGACCAGTACATAATATGGACAACACTAAGGCAAGAGAGGGGAAAAGAAGTTTCGGAGTTCACCAATACCTTCCATACCTTGCACACCAAGCTCAGTATCAAAGACTCTGAATGACATTTGGTTCTGAAATACCGTGGGGCTCTACACAGATACATCCAAAATGAAATCAAATTTCTGGACATCTCATCACTCAATGATGCCTATCGATATGTTGTTAAAATCGAGCATAAATTTAAGCACTAGAACAAATGGGAGTTCGAGTCTGCAAATCCTCAACAACCAAAGTATGACAAAGACATCCGTAACAAACAGTGTCTTGAAAACCAGTCCAAGACACAGGAAAATAAGGGCCACAGGAAGACAAAGAAGGACACCAGAAAATGGTGTGATTTCCACAAAATCCCCTGGCACAACACCGATGAATGTCGCTCAAAACATTCATTGGTGGCCGAGATAAAAAAAAAAGGAGACAAACCTTGATTTAGAATCTGATTCTAGAAATACTGGTAAAGGATAGATCATTGATGCAGACCCCACTGCTATTGTCACAACCGCAACAGTTCAATGAGAAGAACAAATAGATCCTGAAGAGGGGGATCACATTTTTCATTCACAGATGTGGGTGAAGGGGACCCCGCTGCATTTTATTGTTGATAGCGGAAGCCAGAAGAACCTCATCTCAGCAGAGGTCATCAAACTGTTGGGATTGTTGACAACACCACACCTGCAACCATACAACATCAAGTGGCTTCGGAAAGGAAGAGATCTATGTGTCATCCAATAGTGTCGATTGTCATACGACATCCAACCCTTCAAGGATGTGGTATTATGTGATGTTGCCCCACTGGATGTATGTGATATTCTCTTGGGCCAACCATATATGTGTAGATGCCATGATGTTTATGAGTCTCAACCCTATACTTTCATCGTTACTTTGGGGGGTCATCTCTACATAATACTAGAGGTAGTTCCAACTATTTTTCCACCTAAAAGGTTTCACAAGGTAGTATCTCATATTGCAAAATTCATCTTCTTCACAATCTGTTCAAAAGGGGAACAAAAGGACATTTCAACCACTACAGCCTCGCCCCCTGCACCTTCTATCCAATAGAAGAAGGTTGAAAAGGTTGTAGAAAAGAGAAAAGATTCCTTCTGCACACCATCCTCTCATGTATCTCAACTTGTTGAATAGCCTCAGCATCAACAGGTTTATGACAGACTTCCAAAAACTAAGTAGCACGACGTCTCCAGCAATACAAGCAACTCACCAAGATGCGGATTCAACAAACGCTTTTCCCTCTCCCCCGGGAATTCAATGCAATGGAGACCATTTATTCCTAAAGAAGGAGGATTGATCCAGGTGGATATTGGTGGCCACCCACCTTTTCTGACTGGCTCAAAACAATTTTCTGGCAATTTTGGAAATTTACTATTTTTAGTAGTTTTTAACTTCTGGGGCCATTTTGAGGGCCCAAATGAATCTCCTCGATGATACCTTTCCAACGACCTATCATATGCCTAAAACATAGATCATATGCAAAAGTTATGACCCCAGGAAGTTGATGTACTAACTTACCCAAACGAGGCCCACATGACTTTTGGCGCTTCATCTCCTAGGGTTAGGTTTTTG
>SNQJ01S0067034.1:5037-44779 GCA_010110895.2 Picea sitchensis | reverse complement strand
ATGAGAAAGGACGTTGTATACCTTGGAATGATCAGATGAAGTGATATTATGAGTCTAAATATAAGTGATGAAGGGTATAATGATGGCAAAAAGTATGGGCAAAAAGGTACAATATGTGGTCCTAACACCCAGTTTTCTATGTCTCATGCTTAAAGAAGGTTATAGGTGTCAAGATCCCAGTTCCAACTATATTGCCATAACTTTATGAGGAAGGAAAAATCATATTGGATCCTGAATCCATCACTGACACAAGAATTGACCATCTGAGGAATATATCCATTTCAGAGTATCTCATTAAATGGAGGAGACTACCAGTTGAACATTCCACTCGGGAAGATGAGTCTTTTATACAGAAGCATCTAGAGTTACTTAATCATTTCAATCAACACTTGTATCAAGGGGAGGGGCATGTTAAGCCCTAAATAGTGGATCATTACCCCTTAATTGGGGCATATTACATTAGTAATGTTATTTTATTTATGTCATCTTGAGTCCATTACTTGTAATTGTACCTCATAGTCTCCTATATATACCAATGAGACATTTTCATTTGGAATCATCTTGTATTTGGACATTTGTGTGGGGTATAAGAAGATTGCACCCTTGAAGAGGCTTATTAACTGAAATCCTCTCTTTTTCAAGGCATTGAGTACTTATTTTGAGGTTTTTCTATGCTATATTGATATTTGGTTCTTAGCAGGGAGGGTCTACAACATCCAATAAGCTACCACAGTCAATGATGTGGCTAGGATCCTTCCACAAATTTATATATCCTTGGATAATAGACAAGTTGACCACCAATATTTAGTGGTGGAGATAGAAGGTACGATTTCCAACCATCCTATTTCCATTTTAATTGACCCTAGTTATAATTTGAATTATGTTTCCCCTCAAACTATTGAGAAATGAAAATTGCAACAAGTTAAACATGTTAAATCTTGGCTGGTACAACTAGCCATTAGAACCAAAAGAAAAGTAACAGAGGTCATACCATCATGTCAATTTGTCATGATTGGGTTTCCCACCCAAGAAAACCTAAACATACTTCCTCAAGGATCTTATGGCCCACTGACTGTCATGGATTGATTGGTTGCCTAGAAAACCAAGTTGGAATGTTACAGTAAAACTTTGGAGTGTGAAAATGAAGAAGGAAGAAGAGTAACCCTACAAGGGATTCAAAAGCATGTCCTAGTAAGACACATAACAACGCTCCACGTGAAGAAGTATTGCAGAAAGGGATGTCCCTTGTATGCAATACAAGTACTAAATTATGTTGAGAATGAAAAACCCAGCCTAGAGAACCATCCCCTATTAAGAGAACACAAATATGTATTCCCAGAAGAGGTACCAGGTCTACCTCCAAGAAGGGATATTGACTTTTCAATAGAACGACTACCAAAAGTAGTGCCAATGTCTAGAACACCCTATAAAATGAGTACACCAGAGCTAGTTGAGATAAAACTATAGCTGAAGAAGATGTGAGACAAAGGCTACATATGTCCTAGTGTGTCTCCATGGGGAGCACCAACCTTTTTTATGAAAAATAAATATGGAACATTCATATTTTGCATAGATTATAGACAACTCAATAACATGACCATCAAGAGTAAGTATCCCTTACCAAGGATTGATGACTTGTTTAACCAATTAAGAGGTTCTACCATCTTCTCCAAGATTGACTTGAGGTATGGCTACCAATTTTTCTAAATTAAAAATGAAGATATCCATAAGATAACCTTTAGGGAAAAATATGGTCACTATGAATTTGTGGTGGTGCCATTTGGACTTACCAATGCACCAACCACTTTTATGTGCTTAGTGAATAATGTATTCAAAAATTTCTTGTATAGGTTTGTGTTGGTTTTCATTGATTTTATCCTAATCTATTCCAAGAATAGAGAAGAGCATGAAAAACATCTCAATCTAGTACTCCAGTTACTAAGATAACATCAACTCTATGTTAAACTCAGTAAGTGTGATGTTTTCCATAAACAAGTCCACTACCTAGGCCATGTTATTTATAAGGAAGGAGTGGTCATTTACCTTGACAATATTAAAGCCATCATGGATTGGCCTACCCCAAACGATGTATCTGATATCAAATCCTTTATGGGCCTGGAAGGATACTATAGGATATTCATAAAATGATTTTCCAAGATTGTTTGCCCAATTACCTCACTTCTGAAAAAGGGGGTTAAATTAATTTGGACCCCATAATGTGAAGAAATATTTCATGAGAGAAAATACCTTCTAACCAATGCACCTTTGTTGAATATTGCAGACCCAAACAAAGACTTCCTTGTGTGTACAGATTCCTCGAAGGAGTGGCTCAGAGGAGTCCTTCTGCAAGAAGGACATGTGTTTTGCTACGAATCTAGAAAATTGAATGATCATTAAGTCAATTATGTGACCCATGATATGGAATTATATGGCATAGTGCATGCTTTAAAAATGTGGAGGAATTACCTCTTAGGAAGAAGATTTGTACTTATGACAGACCATAGTGGGTTGAGGTATTTGTTTGACCAACCAAAACCCAATGTGATACAAGCTAGGTGGATGGTTCTCCTTAGTGAGTTTGATTTTGAAATCAAAGATATCAAAGGAAAGGAGAACACAGTGGATGATTCCCTTCATAGTAGTATGAAAGTAGTTCACTTGGGAGTTGTAAGGACTAGCAAATTAGACATCAAAGAGAGGGTCAAAATGGCAGAAGAAACATATACATTTTTCAAGACTGTGAAATCATACCTAAAGAAAGAGCCCATAGGGATGAAGGATGAAGGTTATTAGATACTAAATGTTGACCTGCCAACTTATAAGGGAAGATTGTATATTCCAAATTGCGATGGCTTGAAGAGGTTCATAATGTATATGTTAGATTACTGAGAGGGGGGGTGAATCAGTAATAGAGAAATATAATCCTTTTTAACAATATAATCCAAGTGTTCTATCAATGTATCATTATCATCCAATAACTAAAGAGTAAATAAGCAATGAACAAATGAACAATCATACACAATACACCAGTGTTTTACGTGGAAACCCAAAGTGGGAGAAAACCACATATTGCTTTTTCTTATATGTTTTGAAGAATTACATTCATTGGAAGCACTAAATTCCTTAGTTTTCCAGTTGCAACTGGAAGGAGGCTCCAACCCCCTAGTTTCTCAGGCTACAACCTAAGGGAAGCTCCGAATCCCCATTTCTATGGCTACAACCAGAAGGAGTATACAACCCCCTAAGTTCTCTGGCTACAACCAGAATGTGGATACACCAACTTTTCCGTGCTCCCTACAACTTCCCTGACATATAAGTAGAATAATGGAACCACTGTCACACTATCACTGTGAGATACACTATTGTAAACCTTTACCAATCAACCTATAATCAACCTGTACCATAAACAATTGCATCAACCATTTACCAATCTGTACCATGAACAAGTGCATCGACCATGCACCAAACCTATACAAAAATGTACCATGAACAAGTGCATCAACCATGCACCAAACCTGCATCATGAACAAGTGCATAAACCATGCACCAAACCTGTACAAATAACCTGTCACAACAACCTATCACAACAACCTTTCTCATCAATATTATCAACCAAATCAAATCTAATCACCAAGATCAATCACCAAGATCAATCACCAAGACAACTCTCAAAGATGTGCATCAACCAACCATAACACAACAACTCATAATCATCACCAATATCAATATGTGATTCTAATAATATACCAATAGAAGCATGCTACATCATCCATAAACCATATGTCAACAATACTACTAACAAGTTCCTCCAACCATGTACCAAGTATGTACCAATCTTGTATCAACTACGCATCAACTATGACTCATTAAGATGTACCAACATCATCAACTATACACCTCATGTATGTGCCAACTCAGCAACTACTTGTCTAAACCATGTACCCAACATGTACCTAACCAAAATCCCTAATCAATTTCATCATCCAAATATGATTTGTAACTTTGTAATAGACCTGGTGTATATGATCACATACCTACAAACCTTCCTTAACTTTCACAACAAGAGACTAGAATTTTCATCAAACTTTTCTTTACTTTTGGATTAGTCAACAACCCTAAATTGAAATAATCATAAATATGCACATGTAATGAATAAAGATATGAAAATAGTACACAATGTGCTTCAGTTTTTTTTAAGTAATTCCTCCAGGTGTCACTACTTGGAACCTCTCAGAAAATGAATGATAGAAAAAATGGCATACCTTGCTGAATTTTGGCTTATTCTAGAGAGTGACCTTGTAGAGCGTGCCCCGCACGCAATATTTGTTGAATGGATATGAAAATATTACACATAATACTATATAATGTAATACAACCAACACATTTATTCTTACTGAATTTCTATCTATTATGAAGAAGTTATGACTTTTTTACTCGAAACACATGTTTTAGACTAGTTTCGGGACAAGCGACAAACCCTATTTTCCACGTGTAAATCAAAAAATACAACGACCCACATGATGAACTTTTTACCACAAATAATTGGATATGTTTCCTCAATGTCCTATCAATTTCATGGTCTGAATCATTCTAGAAAAAACATTATTGTGAAAATGGTGAGATGACTTGTAAATAACATACCTTAGAAAGCATCATCAAAAGAATTTATCATCCCTTGAATTCCGACCTTCTTTTCTTCAAATTCCATCTGAAATTCGGCTTAGATATCCTTTGGTTACCTCATTCACCTATAGATATTTAATATTCTCAAGAGTGATATGAAATTAGAGAGCCTTTCCTCTTATTTATGCTCTCCAAATATTTTCCTTAGAAGCATCTTCTAGGTTGCTTAACCCATTTCTAGGTCACTTAACCCATTTCTAGGTCACTTAACCTATTTTCCTCATTTTTAGGGTTAACCACTTTCCATAATTAGAAATTTCTCCATTACTTTATCATTTAAATATTCTTCCTTGACTTTGTCACCTCACTTTATCATTTAAATAATCTTATTTGATTTTGTCACTTCAAATAATCCTTCTTGACTTTGTCACTTTACTTTATCATTTAAATAATAAATTCTTCTTTGCAAGCTCTTTGAATTCTTTGACCTTTTGGGGATTCAAGATGACATATGAGGGTCCTCCAACTTCATAAGGCCATAACTCTGAAACCGTGGGGAGTTATGTGACATTCCACATACCACCAGAAATGGCATGACATTTACTATCTATGTAGAATAGTGTTTCCTTCAAATATATCAAAACGCATAACATTATACATGAAACAACCTTGGGTCCATTACCCAAACCTTTGTGCTACTAGAATTCACTACCAGACTTTCTCCAAGGGTTGACATCAATCACTAAAAATTGACATTAGTATACAATATCACTCTCCAATAGTTGACATCAATAACAACCAACATTCCATACCAACTATCAATCAACCTAAGCCAATTGTCTGACAATATCCCCCTTTGGCAATGATGGAAACACCAACATTGAGGGAAACACTTAGTCATGATAACATTCATTCTTATACTCTTTATCAATGTTTCTATCTCTCCCCCTTTTACATCAATGGAAAAGGGTATCTCCCTTTGGGGTTTCTCCCCCTGACTAAACTCTCCTTGTGGCTACTCCTCCTATCTACGTGCCTTTGATTTTTATTTGTGTTTATAATCCTCTAATTACTCTCTTTCCCTTCATATCAATAATATCTCCCCCTATGGAAAAGGGTATCACTCTGAAGTCATATCACCCATTCTTCCTTTGCAGCAATCACTCCCCTTGGAAACATCCCTCTATGCTCTCTCTCTAATAATTTACCTTTTCATCTGATAAATATCTCCCCCTTTGTCCTATTTATGGTGCTTCCTCATGTACATCTAAGACATATAAGATAATCATTCAAAAGAATTCATTTTGGAGTAGAAATTACTCCTAGTCTTTAGCGAAGATACTTAAGGGCTTCCCGTGGAAGTGGTTTTGTGAAGATGTATGCCCCTTGTTCTTTTGTTCCCACATATTCAACTCTGACCTTCTTCTCTACAACCTGTTCCCATATAAAGTGATACTTGATTTGAATGTGCTTCGTCTTGGAGTGCATCACCAAGTTTTTTGAGATACTGATGGCACTTGTATTGTCACAATAGATTGGAATGGGCTCATCATACTCAACCTGTATATCTGTCAAAGTTTATTTCATCCATAGAACCTATGTACAACATGATACTGTTACAATATACTATGCCTCGACTATAGATAAGAACATTGATGATTGTTTCTTGCTTAGCGAAGATACTAAACACTCACCCAGTAGAACGTTGCTCCACTAGTGCTCTGTCGATCATCAATGCAACCTGGTAAATCCACATATGTGTAGGAAATAAGTGATAGATCATTTCCTTTTGGATACCATAATCCAAACTCTTATGTTCCTTTGATATATATGAAAATCCTCTTCACTGCTAATACATGTGATTCCTTTGGTGCTTCTTGAAATCGTGCCACCTGTCCAACTTCCTGCATTACATTTGGTCTGGATTCTATCACATATAGTAAGATACCAATCATTGACATGTATTTCCTCTAGTCTGTAGACTTTGAATCATCATGTTTTCTCAACTTACAACTAGTTTGCATAGGAGTGGTAACTGGTTTGCAATCTTCCATTCCGAACCTCTTTAGCATTTCTATGATATACTTAGTTTGAGAAATAAAAATTCCTTGATTTATTTGACATATATGAAGAACCAAAAAGAAGGATAGTTTTCCAAGTAATGACCTTTCAAATTCATTATGAATATCCTTTGCAAATTTTTGGCTTAACCTATCATTAGTACTTCCAAAACAATATCACCAACATAAATTTAAATTAATAAAATATTACCTTGAGTTACCTTGATGTAGAGGTTATTGTCTGTGCTTCCTTTCCATTTGTTGTTTCTAAGAATTAATCTGTTTTGAATGTGAACTGTTGTATGCATTTCATGTGTCCAAAATATATCTGTCAATTTGGAATCCATTAGCATTATTCAAGCCATTTACCGTGTAATTAGTATGCATTATGATAATGTTCCTTTGTCTTTGAACCAATATATGAATCCATGCTCTCGTCCACTACCATATATCTATCCTAAGCTGCTAAGTGTTCTTACGAATCCATCTATGTCCATACTGTCCAAGAATCTACTTGTGCAATTGTCCATAATGCTAACCCATTTATCACTATACTATCATGAAGTCTTGATTAATATATCAAACTATACTTCTATCAACTGATTACTCTGAATCCTTCTTCTCAAACTCTGCAAGCTGCTCGAAGGATGGTTCTTTGGTATGTCACAGTTATCACATAGACTCCCCCTATATAATATTCATATTACTTGGGAGTCTCTAAGATAGATGGCTCAAAACAATTCCTTCTCTGATGTGTATTCATCATCATCTTCATTGGTATATTCATCATCATCTTCATTGGTAGATTCATCATCATATTCATTGGTAGATTCATTCTGTCTCTGAGCTCTGTCTTCTTTCTATCTATCAGTGGATTCATCTTTCACTACAATTCCTGAAAGTACAATCTCTTGAACTTGTTCCTTATTTACCTATCCTTTCTTTCTTTCAGTTATTTTCCAAACCTTTCTGTATCTGAAATCTTTCTTTTTCCTTGTAGAATTTTTCTCATCTCATTTTATTGCCAATCTTGAGCTCTTTGGTACCTGGTCTTTGTTCACTTGTTCTTCCTGTTTTCTTATCCATACTGTCTTATATATGATATAAGCATTTTCTTTCATGGAAGTATCGATCATGATTCTACAATCACTGAATATGTGTCCATAGTTATGACATTTGTAACACTCAATGTTACGTGCGACCACATAGGCACTTCTTGATTGAAAATTTATTTTATAATCCTTGCAATCTACAACCTTATGTCCAAAGTTAGTACAATAAAAAAAATTACCATAAAATAAATTTGCATACTTTGGAGTGAATGATCTTCTTTGTGGTGTAGTTCTTCTAAATTTTTTCCTTGACTGATCATGATCATGATTGAAGCTTCTTTGTGGCTTGAACATGGATGGTATTCTTGAAGATGTATCTTCAATAGTTTTCTTAGATTTTGGTTGACCATGATTGCTTCCTTTGAGTACTTCTGCATAACTCTTTCTATTTTCTTCATTCTTCTTTTCTATAAAACTAGAGTGCTTCTCTTCATTCTCTATAATTGATGTGGATGTTTCTATCTCTTCAACATTCTTGTTGAGCTTGATGATTTTACTTCTCAATGTGACAAATTCTTCTTCAATCTTCTCAATCTCTTCTTCTTTCTTCATTATCCGAGACTTCATGACCTCTTCTGTTCTCTTTGTTTCTTCAAGTTGGATTTTAAATGTAACAATTTCTTCTTCCAGTCTTCTCTCTTCTTGACCAAACTCTTCCTCAAGTTAGTTTAAGTCATTGGTTCTTTCCTTGAGATGATCCAAGAGTATCATTTCTCTCTTTTTTGCTTCTTCCTTTTGTGTTGCTATGTTGGCTTCTAAACATTTATTTTGATATTCTAGAGTTTCTTCAATTCTTCCGGCCTCTTCTAGTTGAGACCAGGGATGATTTTAAGGATGGAAATTTATTTTTAAATGTAGAAACCTTGGCGAATCTTACTTATCCTTCATATGACAACTATAAATGTTGGCGATATTTTTGTAAAAATATTCAAATTTCTAAGGATTTTATATGGTTTTTATAAACTTTTGGCGATTTTTAAGGTAAAATAATTTTATTCTATAGATTTTGAGCGAATCATTTTTAAAATAGCAAATCGCGTTTTTGGAAAAATCATTGAAAATTAGCCCATAAGCGAAATTTAGCCCCTAAAATCATCCATGATTGAGATCTTAAATTCTTGATGACCTACTGATCCTTTTTGGAACCTTTAACACTTTCTTTTTGGTTCATCAATTCTTTCTCGGATGACTTGTTTTCTTCTCTTTCTTTCTTTAGATATTTAATTGAACTGGTCATTTTTTATATGTAATCAACTTTCGTTTCTGCATACTCTTCCTCTTATGAATGTGTCTGACATGATGAGCATCTTTATTCTTGTTCTATATATGCATATTCTTTGACATTTTCTAAATCTGCGATGGGTGAAAAATATATTTCATGTAACTTATCTCAAAGTTCTTTTTTTGATGAAAATTTACCAACCTTTTCTTTTATCGTATTAGGTAATCCTTCCCAGATGAAATCCATTTCTATTTTGTTATTCTTCCTCAATTCCTTCTTGGGTGCAGTCTTTTCCCTTTTTGAACTATCATATCCTGTAACAACTAAGAGTCAAATATAATGTCCCTGTTCCTGTAAAAATACTTCCTTCCTTATGCTCTACATCTCATACTTAAAACCATTCTGACCATTAAACATTGGTACTTCATTCTTAGAATATTCCATGATCTCCTTCCAGTGGTTAAACTGTTTCCTGAAGGAACTGGATCTGATACCAACTGTTGGATTACTGAGAGGGGGGTGAATCTGTAATAGAGAAATATAATATTTTTTAACAATATAATCCAAGTTTTATATCAATGTAGCATTATTATCAATGTAGCATTATCATCCAATAACTGCAAAGTAAATAAGAAATTAACAAATGAAAAATCATACACATACACAATACACTAGTGTTTTACGTGGAAACCCAAAGCGAGAGAAAACCACATAATGCTTTTTCTTATATGTCTTCAAGAATTACATTCATTGGAAGCACGAACTTCCTTTGTTTTCAAGCTGCAACTGGAAGGAGGCTTGAACCCCCTAGCTTCTCAGGCTACAACCTGAGGGAATTTCAAACTCCCCAATTCTCTGGCTAAAACCAGAAGGCGGATACAACCCCCTATGTTCTCCAGATACAACTGGAAGGTGGCTACAACCCCCTATCCTTTCCCCATCCAACTTCCCTGGTGTATAAGTAGAATGATGGAACCACTGTCACACTATCACTATGAGATATATTGTTGTAGACCTATACTAATCAACCTGTAATCAACCTGTACCATAAACAAGTGCATCAGCCATGTACCAACCTATACAAAACCTGTACCATGAACAAGTGCATCAACCATGCACCAAACCTGTACAAAACCTATACCATGAACAAGTGCATCAACCATGCACCAAACCTATACAAGACCTATACCATGAATAAGTGCATCAACCATGCACCAAACCTATACAAATAATCTTTCACAACAACCTGTCCAAACAACCTATCACAAAAACTTGTATCATCAATATTATCAACCAAATTAGATCTACTCACCAAGATCAATCACCAAGAAAACTCTCAAATATGTGCATCAACCAACCATAACACAACAACTCATAATCATCACCAAGCTCAATATGTGCTTCTAATCATATATCAATGTAAGTATGCTACATCATCCATAAACCATGTGTCAAAAATACTACTAAGAAGTGCCTCCAATCATGTACCAAGTATGTACTAATCATGTATCAACTACTCATCAATTATGACTCATCAAGATGTACAAACATCATAAACCATACACCTCATGTATGAGCCAACCCATCAACTACTTGTTTGAACCATGTACCCAACATGTACCTAAACCAAAATCCATCATCAATTTCTTCATCCACATATGATTTTTAAATTTGTAATAGACCTAGTGTATATGATCACATACATACAAACCATCCTTAACTTTCACAACAAGAGACTAGCATTTTCATCAAACTTTTCTTTAGTCTCACATGACTAGTTTGGGATTAGTCAACAACCCTAACTTGAAATAATCATAACTATGTACCTGTAATGAATAAAGATTTGAAAATAGTACACAATTTGCTTCAGTTTGTTTTATGCATTTCCTATAGGTTTCACTGCTTGGAACCTCTAAGATAAGGAGTTATAGCAAAAATGACATACCTTGATGAATTTTGGCTTATTTGAGAGAGTGGCCTTGTAGAAAGTGCCCCGCAAAGAATATTTGTTGAATGGGTCTGAAAATGTTACACATAATACTACAAATTGTACTCTAACCAATACATTTGTTCTTACTGAATTTGGACCTTTTATGAAGAATTTAGGTCATTTTTACCTGAAACACCTATTTTAGACTAGTTTTAGGACTAGCCACAAACCCTATTTTCCACGGAGTGTAACTCCAAAAATACAATGACCCACAAGATGAAATTTTTACCACAAATACTAGGATATGTTTCCTCAACAGAATATCAATTTCATGGACTGAATCATTCTAGAAAAAACATTATTGCAAAAATGGGGAGATGACCTGTAAATAACATACCTTAGAAATCATCATCAATAGAATTTATCCTCCCTTGAATTCCGGCCATCTTTTCTTCACCTTCCCTCTGAAATTAGGCTTAGATATCCTTTGGTTACCTCATTCACCTATAGATATTCAATATGATCAAGTGTGATATGAAATGAGAGAGCCTTGCCTCTTATTTATACTCTCCAAATATCTTCCTTAGAAGCATCTTCTAGGTCACTTAACCCATTTCTAGGTCACTTAAACCATTTATAGGTCAGTTAACCTATTTTCCTCATTTTTAGGGTTAACCACTTTCAATAATTAGAAAGTTATCCATTACTTTATCATTTAAATATTCCTCCTTGACTTTGTCACCTCACTTTATCATTTAAATAATCTTCTTTGTTTTTTTCACTTCACTTTATTATTTAAATAAACCTTCTTGACTTTGTCACTTTACTTTATCATTTAAATAATAAATTCTTCTTTGCAATCTCTTTGGCTTCTTTGACCTTTGGGGGCTTCAAGACAACATATGAGGGTCCTCCAACTTCATAAGTCCATAACTCTCAAACCGTGAGGAGTTATGTGACGTTCCACATCCCACTAGAAATGGAATGACATGTACTATCCATATAGAATAGTCATCTCTTAGGAAGAAGACTTGTACGTATGAAAGACCATAGTGGGTTGAGGTATTTGTTTGACCAACCAAAACTCAATGTGAGACAAGGTAGGTGGATGGTTCTCCTTAGTGAGTTTTATTTTGAAATCAAACATATCAAAGAAATGGAGACCACGGTGGTTGATGCCCTTCGTAGAAGTATGGAAGTAGTTCACTTGGCAGCTGTAAGCGCTAGTAAATATGACATCAAAGAGAGGGTAAAAACTGAAGAAGAAACGGATACATTTTTAAAGACTGTGACATCATACCTAAAGCAAGAGACCATAGGGATGAAGTGTGAAGGTTATTACATGCTTAATGATGACCTGATTACTTATTAGGGAAGAATGTATATTCCAAATTTTGATGACATGAAGAGGTTCATAATGGATAAAATACACAAAACACCATATATTGGTCATCCTGGTTATCAGAAAATGATCACAGCCACTAGGAAACTATTCTATTGGCCTATAATGAAAAAGGGAATAGTTGATTACTTAGCTAAATGCCTGGAATGCCAACAATTCAAGGAAGAGCACTGACACCCAGTAGGGTTGTTGCAGCCCCTACCAATTACAGAATGGAAATGGGAAGCCATCTCCATGGATTTCATCATGGGATTTCCAAGATCAACAAAACAAAACGATGCCATCATGGTAGTGGTGGAAAAACTACACTTCATACCTATCAAGTCAACTTGCAAGGAAATATATATTTCCCGCATCTTCATGAAAGATATATTCAAAATGCATGCAATTCCTAAAGAAATTATATCCAACAGAGATAAAAAGTTTACTTCAAACTTTTGGAAATATCTATTTGTTGGTTTTGAAAAACAAATTACTCTTTAGTACAACCTATCAACTTCAAACAGATGGGAAGATAGAGAGGTTAGACCAAGTATTAGAAAACATGCTGAGGATGCATGTAATGCATCAACCCAAGAAGTGGTAGGACTACCTACCACTCATAGAATTTGCTTACAACAATGGTTATCAAGATTCATTAAAAATGAGCCCTTTTGAAGCCCTCTATGGAAGACAATGCAACATTCCAATCAGTTGGAACAACCCAGTAGATGGAGTTAAAATCGGTCCAGATATGCTAAAGGAAATGGAACAACAAGTGATTTAGATCATGAAAATTATGAATATATCCCAGGATAGACAAAATAGCTATGTAGACGTGAAAAATGACTCCTAGAGAGTTCAAAGTAGGGGATCATGTGTATCTCCGAGTTAGACCCAGGAGAATCTCCTTGAGGATGGGAGAATGTTCCAAGATTGCACCCTAGTATTGTGGACCCTTTGAAGTATTGGATAGAGTGGTACCAGTAGCATATCAGATAGCACTCCCTCCCACAGTGAAGGCACATAATGTTTTCCATGTTTCTTTATTAAAGAAGTATTTACATGATTCTAATTATATTATTGATTGGTCTATGATTCAACTAGAACCCGAGGGAGAATTCCTGCCATAACCTCAACACATAATAGACAATAAGTAAAACCCACTCATGAACAAAACCATTTCACATATCAAGGTGCAGTGGAAACACTTTGGCCCAGATGAGGCTACATGGGAAATGGAGGATTCCATGCGACATACATATCCATTTTTTTTTACTTCTATATATACAGAGCACATTGGTAGATATAACATTGAGGACGATGTTCCTTTGAGGGGGACGAGATTGTAATACCCATGTTTCCCCCAGTTTGTAAATATAACTATAATTGGCCAAGAGACTATGGTAGACTAAATGTGTGTGAATGTTTGATTTGATGAACCTTGTATAAAATGGTCAATGTATGAGTTTTTGCTATTAATAGAATTTGAATATGTGTTGCACACCTACTGAAAGGGGGGAAATTTTCCTAGAGAGACCATGAATTTTATGAGATATATGGTGAGAGGAAACCAAGAATGATTGAGATGACCCTCACCAAATGATTACCTACTGGGTGTAATTTCTCAACATTCCTCTGACCCAAAAATGAATTACCAGTCAGGCTGGTAGTTGGAACACCATCTTGAAATGTTGATGAGGAGATGGGACATGTTACCCATATGTTATGCTTATAGGCCTGACCACAAATGGTGATTTTTATCCACACAACCTTGCTAAGGAAGGTAAGAAAGTAGGTAATTCAGGGACAAAGACAGATCTGCAAGATAACAGAGTAGAGAAAAACACTCTCTCAAGAAGAGAAGGGAGGATACCTCGACTCGAGAATGGAGAGAAAATTTGTGAGGAAAATTTGAGCAGTAAGCTTGTTTTGGCTGGAAGAAGCCACGAATAGGGTTTTTCTAGAAAATGATAAATGAGGATGACAAGTGACTGAGGAAGTACTCATGTAGAGCTCATTTCTTCAAGTAGACAAAACTAGACACCCAGTTCATGTGGGAGGAGGAGAGTAACCTTTGTCCATGATTGTTGTGGAGCACAAAGAAAGAATCTCTCTCAAAGCATCATTGTCTAGCTCGGGGGTGGCCAATGGTAAATCTATCAGGAGTGACTGTGCCTATGGTTGGGAGGAAACATGCACTGCTTTCAACAGTTACTTCACATTTCTCAGTTCTGATAAGTATTTTAATACTCTGTGTAATATGTTTTGTGTGATGATGAAATGTTTGTGTTTGTGATTAATTATTTCATTATTTTGAACAAATATTAGATATGTGCTTTTACTTTTTCAAACTTCTATGTTTTCTTGATCTTTGAATTTTCTCAAACCAACTGCTAGAGATTTAGGGGATGGGAATTCATAGGAAGGTCGGGGTAGGATTGACTAAAATATCTAAGTCCTGCCAATCCCTTGAAGTTTACCTTAGCGGGATTGTCATAGTTCAAATTATGTGGGAGAAGGCTGCTTTTCCTTTAGACCATTCACCCATATGACTAAGGGATAATTCCCATACCCTTAACCCCTTTGCCACATAAAGCATATTTCTCTTATCCCCTAATATTTTCCAAGAGAACCATGTGACCAGGGCCTAGGAACCATGCACTAGTCCGAAAGGAGCTAGCTATTTCAGCTTCGAGACTTCAGGATTAGTGACTCCACGATCCTTGAAAATAGTCGAAGGAAGAATTTGTGAATCAATGAGGGATGTTAATATGGGGATCCAATGTAGACCTCTACCATCTATTAGATTAGACATAGGAAGATAGGTTTTAAGCACTTCGACGAAGTGGTACTTTGGGGGATTAGGAGTGATCTAGCATCAAAACCCCTGAATTTCGAATTTCCGGAGTTAATCTAGACCATTGATAATGGAGGGACACGTGTCCACCAATCAACTGTTATCAGGGAATCTGAGAATTCAGCAATTTAGAAATGCGTGAGTTTCCTCTAAAGCTATGAAAGCTAGAGTAAATCTTGGTCATAGATGATATGTACATGTGGTGATAGATCCAGTTTGTTCCATAGGGAAAGTTGGGGGACACACACACTAAACTCCCGAGTGTCAAACTATCGAATTGACATGGACCATCGATCCTTGAATCCTTCAGGATCCTTCTGAGTCATCGATATAAGGGACCCACCCTTGACTACATAACTAATTGGGAACGCACTGTGGAGCGACATGTGGCCCCTAATCGTTCCCTGTCAAGCGTTGATCGTTAAACTAGGACCATTGGATGAGGGGGTGTGTGGAAATATATCCCATATTCTGAAGGCTTCTTACTCTAGAGGAACCCAACCAAGAGTTTACAAAGTATGAAACCCCGAAGTCACGAGCGCCGAAGTTAATCTCAACCATTGGTAGGATGAGGACACTTGGCACCATATTAGAGACTATGGAGACTTAGCTCTTCGAGGGTTTTATGTCGAGATTTGGTAATCTCTGAATCCTAGAGTAGTGAGTAATGAGGAATTTTGATGTACGGATCCATGCAGATGAATCTCAACTTTCTAATGGGAGTGATGTGGGCCATTAACGTCATCTCAGGTGATGTGGACCCACAATCAAGGTGGCACATGTCACCCAGATTTGGTCGATTCACCCATCCCTTGTCCTATTGGAGAATGACATGTGTCAACCCCCTAATGAGGACGCATGTCACCTATTGACCCTTGTCATGTGTTAGCTATTGGTTCACTCCTGCATAGCCAATATGGTTGGTGATGTGTCTGGGACTCTTGGAGCTAGGATAATTTTGGTAGTTTCGAATATTTGAACCTAGGATGATAAAGGAAGATTCAAAGAGAATCATGGAACACCGATTGTCGAAGGGCCCAAGCCACATGGTGTGAATTTAGGAGGTTTGAGTATAGGTTGATAAAGGGAGGTCTAATGATGATCGTTGAAGGGATAAGGCCACATGGTGATATTTCGGGACTTCGAGGATTTGGAAAAAGGTATTTTACACATAGATTGCCGAAGCCCCCTCCTTAAATATAGGATCTTGATGAAGGACGTGAACCATTGATCTCCTATGCACTTCAACAATCTAATAATTTGACAACACTTTTTTAACTCCTGAAGTCTGGGAACTTTTCAAATGCTAAAACTTGTGCTAACAAAGGATCTTAGCTCTTGGTTTTCAGCCCGAGGTCACGAGGAAGACCCCACTAGTTGGTTCAAGGGAAAAATGAGAGATGTAAATTTTGGGGAAGTTGATTAAGAGGGTTTTTCTTACATTAGGGACTGAAAAATAACTATGGAAAGAGAAAAATTGATGCCTCATCCCTAGAAAGGGTATTTAGGGGTTGGTTGTGTTACAAATTGGTATCAATGCATGGCAACATCACTTTGTCTACTTGGGCTCATGCACAAGATGCATACAAATATTATTATAGAACTTATGGGGTAATAACCTACCTTACCCCCCTTCTAATGTTGATAAATGTTTTGGAATTCTGCATTGTAGGTTACTAATGTCTCCAAATAAGGAACTGACTTTACCTTGCAATGATATATGTTGTTCATGAATTGGTATATTAGTAATTGACAGAAAAAAAATTATTATCACTCAAGCAGTCAATGAACAATAGGATAACTACAACGTAAATGATGGTGACACATCGGGAGTTGGGGGAGATCTCCCACAATAGAGAGGAAGAATCTGATGAAACGAGGGTGGTGGAAACCCCTCCAAATTTGGTCAAAACAGTAAGAATCCTCATGGAATAATTACAGAGTTACAAGGTTGAGAATAGGTTGATCAAGGAGCAGGAAAACAAGACTAAAATTAATGCAATCCTACTGCAAATCCTATCAGATATACAAAGGCAACTACAACATGGTCCATCTATGAGTCATGTGGACAAACATCGTAGTAAGAAAACTACAATTCCACCTAATATATATAAGCATGGTCCTGAAAGTGGGCACACTGGGAGGATCACCTCGAAGAAGGCCCCACATGGAGCCAAGAGGAATTCAATGGAATATTCCTCTGGTGAGGACACTAACAACTCCAAGGAATCTTCTAGTGGAAAAAGTAGTTCCCATTCTAAAATGAGAGGAAAGAAGAGGAAACATTCCAAGAGTTGTTACCCTGAATAATTCAAGAAAGCCAAACCATCCACCTTCGATGGAGATATTAAGAAGAGAGAAGAAGAAGAATTTTGGTTCCTCAACTTGAACAAGTAGTTCATATTCCATGACTACTCTGAAAACTTAAAGGCTCATATAGCCATTTTCAACTTGGATGGGAAACCTTCCATTTGGTGGGAAGACCTTGGGAATGTGAAAGGATTCCATGAGAATGACTTTTCATGGAAACAATTTGAGAAATACTTCAAGACGAAGTACCTTTCAGAAATGTACTTTGATGGGAAGACCAAGTAGTTCTATGAACTCAAGATGGGACAACTCACCATAGATGAGTATATCAACAAATTTCTCGAGGTGATGAGGTATGTTCCCTACATAAAGGATGAAAAGGTAAATATTCAATGATTTATTAGTGGCTTACCTCAGTCCTACCGAGACATAATTGAGTTTGATGAGACAAATACCTTAGAATATACTATTCGAAAAACAAGGTATTTATATGAGAAATTCAAGAGTAAGAGAGAACCCCATGAATACTAGAAGAAGAAAAACAATTCGAGATTGAAGAAGAAGGGCTTTAAACCCTAGAAATTTAAGAACCCTGGTAAGAGATCTAGGATGAGCCTTCCTTATAGAAGTGTGTATCAACAAAATTTTCCATCCAAGAGTGGAAATAAACGATTCATAGAGGCTCCAAGTAAAAATGATAACATGAAGAGAGAAACCTTGAAATGTCGGGGTTGTGGAGAGGAACATCCACTAAGGGAATATCCACATAGATAACAAAACCCTTGGAGGCTTTACAACATCCAAGAATCTACCACAGTCAATGATGTGTCTAGGAACCTGACACAAATTTATGCAGCCTTGGATAATAAACAAGTTGACCACCAAGCTTCAGTGGTGGAGATGGGAGGTACGATTGGAAACCATCATGTTTCCATTTTAATAGACCCTGGTTCTAATTTGAGTTATGTTTCCCCTCAAACTACTGGGAAATGTAAATTTTAACAAGTTAAAAATGTTAAATCTTTGTTGTTACAACTAGCCACTGGAACCAAAAGAAAAGTAATAGAGGTCATACCAGCATGTCAATTTGTCATGAGTGGGTTACCCACCAAACAAAACCTAAACATACTTCTTCTAGGATCTTATGACCTATTGATTGGCATGGACTGGTTGGATTTCCACAAAACTAATTTGGATTGTTACAATAAAACTTTGCAGTGTCAAAATGAAGAAGGAAGAAGGGCAACCCTACAAGGGATTCAAAATCATGTCTCAGTGAGACAAATATCATCCATCAAAGTGAAGAATTATTGTAGAAATGGATTTCCCTTGTATGCAATACAAGTACTAAACTCTGTTGAGAATGAAAACCCAACCTATAGGACCATCCCTTATTAAGAGAACATAAATATGTATTCCTAGAAGACGTACTAGGTCTACCTCCAAGAAGGGATATTGACTTTTTAATAGAACTTGTACTAGGAGCAGTGCCAATGTATAGAACACCCTATAGAATGAGTACACCATAGCTAGTTGAGCTCAAACTACAACTAAAGGAGTTGTGGGACAAAGGCTACATACGACCTAGTGTGTCTCCATGGGGAGCACCAACCTTGTTCGTGAAAAAGAAATATGGCGCACTTAGACTGTGCATAGATTATAGACATGTAAATAAGATAACCATCAGGAATAAGGATCCCTTGCTAAGGATTGATGACTTGTTTGACCAATTAAGAGGTTCTACCATATTCTCCAAGATTGACTTGAGGTCTGGATACAATCAGGTCCAAATTAAAGATGAAGATATCCACAAGACATCCTTTAAAACAATATATTGTCACTATGAATTTGTGGTGGTGCCATTTGGGCTTACCAATGCACCAATCCGTTTTATGTGCTTAATGAATAACTTATTTAGAAAGTTATTGGATAGGTTTGTGTTGGTTTTCATTGATGATATCCTAATCTATTCCAATAATAGAGAATATAATGAAGAACATATCAAGCTAGTACTCAAAGTACTAAGACAACACCATCTCTATGCTAAAATCAGTAAGTGTGGCCTTTTTACAGAAACAAGTCTAGTTCCTAGGCCATGTTATTTATGAGGAAGGAGAGGCAGTTGAGCCTAGAAATATTAAAGCCATCATGGATTGGCCTACCCCAAAGGATGTATCTGATATTAGTTCTTTTATGGGCCTCGAAGGATACCATAGGAAATTCATAAAAGGATTCTCCAAGATTGGTTTCCCAATTACCTCCCTTCAGAAAAAGGGGGCTAAATTCATTTGGACCCCAGAATGTGAAGAAATATTTGAAGAGGTGAAATTTCTTCTAACAAATGTGCCTATGCTGAAGATTGCAGAACAAAAAAAAGACTTCCTTGTGTGTACAAATTCCTGCGAGGAAGGGCTCAGAGGATTCCTTATGCAAGAAGGACATGTTATTTTCTACGAATCCATAAAATTGAATGAGCATGAAGTCAATTATGTGACCCATGATATGGAATTGGATGGAATAGTGCATGCTTTAAAAATGTGGAGGTATTACCTCTTAGGTAGAATATTTGTACTTATGATAGACCATAGTGGGTTGAGGTATTTGCTTGACCAACCAAAAGTCAATGTGAGACAACCTAGGTGGATGGATCTCCTTAGTGAGTTTGATTTTGAAATCAAACATATCAAAGGAAAAGAGAACAGGGTGGTTGATTTCATTAGTAAAATTATGAAAGTAGTTCACATGGCAGTTGTAAGCATCAGTGAATTAGACATCAATGAGAGGGTCAAAATTGCATAAGACACAAATGTATTTTTCAAGACCATGACATTATAACTACAGCAAGAGCCCATAGGGTGGAAGTACGAAGATTATCATATGCTTAATGATGACCTACTAACTTATAAGGGAATATTTATATTCCAAATTGTGATGACTTGAAGAGGATCATAATGGATAAAATACACAAAAGACCATCTAGTGGTCATCCTGGTTATCAAAAACTTATCACAACCACTAGGAAACTATTCTATTGTCCCAGAATAAAAAAGGACATAGTCAATTACTTATCTAAATGCCTTGAATTTCAGCAATTCAAGGCATAGAAATGACACTTAGCAAGTATGTTGCATCCCCTACCACTTCCCGAATGGAAATGGGAAACCATCTCCATGGATTTCATCACAAGATTTTCAAGATCAACCAAACAGAACGTTGCCATCATGGTAGTGGTGGAAAAATGAAGAAAGGATTATCACTTTATACCTGTCAAGTCAAATTGCAAGGAAATATATATTCCCAACATCTTCATGAAAGAGATATTCAAATTGCATGGCATGCCTAAAGAAATTATATCCGACATAGATACAAAGTTTTCTTCAAAATTTTGGAAATATCTGTTTGTTGGTTTTGAAACAAAATTACTCTTTAGTACATCCTACCACCCTCAAAATTATGGGAATATAGAGAGGGTAAACCAAGTATTAGAATACATGATGAGTCTGCATGTAATGAATCAACCCAATAAGTTGGAGGACTACCTACCACTAGTAGAATTTGATTACAACAATGGCTATCAATAGTCATTAAAAATGAGCCCTTTTGAATCCCTCTATGGAAGGCAATGCAAAATTCCACTCAGATGGAACAATGGCTATCAAGAGTCATTAAATATGAGCCCTTTTGAATCCCTCTATTGAAAAATTAGGCCAAATATGCTAAAGGAAATGGAACAACAAGTGATTCATATAAGTAAAAATCTGAAGATAATCCAGGATAGACAAAAGAGCTATGCAAACCTGAAAAGGACTCCTAGAGATTTCAAAGAAGGGGATCATGTGTATCTCCAAGTTACAACCAAGAGAATCTCCATGGGGATGGAATATTGTGCCAAGATGGCACCCCAATACTCTAGACCCTTTGAAGTATTGGATAGAGTGGGACTAGTATCCTATAGGCTAACACTCCCTCACATAGTGAAGGCACATACTGTTTTCCATGTTTCTTTATTAAAGAAGTATGTTCATGATTATAATCATATTATTGAATGGTCTATCATTCAGGTGGAACCCGAGGGAGAATTCATGCCAAAACCTCAATGCATAATAGATAGGAAGGAAACCCCACTCAATAACATAACCATTTCACAGATCAATGTGTAGTGGAAACACTTTGGCCCGAATGAGGCAACGTGGGAAATGGAGGATTCCATGAGATAGGCATATCCATTTTTGTTTAATTTTGTACATATAGAGAACATTGACGGATAGAACATTGAGGACGATGTTCCTTTAAGGGCTATGGGATTATAATACCACTATTTCCCTTATTTTGTAAATATAAATATAACTAGCCAAGAGACTATGGAACACTAAATTTGTGTGAATGTTTGATTTGATTAACCTTGTATAAATGGGTCAATGTATGAGTTTATGTTATTAATAGAATTTGAATATGTGTTGCACAAATGCTAAAAGGGGGAAAGTTTTCCAAGATATACCATGGATGCTATGAGAGAGATGGTGAGGGGAAACCAAGAATGGTTGAGATTACCCTCACTAGACTAGTAGCTACTGGGTATAATTTCTCAACAATTCTCTGACCCAGAAATGAATTACCAGTTAGGCTAGTAGTTGGAAGGCCATCCTCAAGAGTTAATGAGGAGATGGGGCAGGGTACCCATCTGTAAGTCTTCTAGGCCTTACCATGAATGGGGATTCAGACCCATGAAATATTTAGAAGGAAAGAAAGGAGGTAATTTAGGGACATAGACAGATCTACAAGAAAATAGAGTAGAGAAAAACACTCCCCCGAGAAGAGTAAGGAGGATACTTAGACTCGAGAGTTGAGAGAAAAGATGAGAGGAAAATATGAGAAGCTCATTTTGGCTAGAAGAAGCCATGGATAGGGTTTGTCTACAAGATTATAAATGAGGTTGATGAGTGACTGAGGAAGTACTTGTCTAGACCTCCTTTCTTGAAGTTAGAGAAAACCAGACACCCAATTTCTACGGAAAGAGGAGAGTAACCTTCATCCCTGAATTTTGTGGAGCACAAAGAAAGAATCTCTCTCAAATAATCATGGTCTAGCTAGGGGTTGGCCAATGGTAAATCCATTAGGAGTGACTATGCCCATAGTTGGGAGGCAATGGGCACCCCTTTTAGTAGTTTCTTCACATTTCTTAGTTCTGATAAGTATTTTCATACTTTGTGTAATATGTTGGATGTGATGATGAAATTTTATTGTTTGTTATTTAAAGTATTTTGGTATTTTGAATAAATATTAGATAGGTTCTTTTAATTCTGCAAACTACTATGTTTTCATGATCTTTGAATTTTCTCAGACTAGCTACTAGAGATTCAGGGGATGGGAATCTGCAAGAGGGTTGGGGTAGTATCGATTGAAATATCTAAGTCCTTCCAATCCCTTGAATTTTACCTTATCAGGACTGTCATAGTTTGAATTATGTGGGAGAAGGGAGTTTTTCCTTTAGATCATTCACCCATCTGACCAAGGTCTCGTGCCCATTCCCTTAACCCATTTTCTACAGAAATGATATTTCTCTTCGACCCTAATATTTTCCAAGAGAACCATGTGACCAGGGCCTAGGAACACTTCGGTAGTGTGAAAGGAGATAGCCATTTCGGCTTTAGGACTTTAGGATTGGTGACTCCACAATCCTTGAAAATAGCTAAAGGTCGAAGTTGTGAATCAACGAGGGTCGTCGATCTAGAGATCTAATGTAGACCTCTACCAATAGTTATATCGAACGTAGGAAGGGAGGTGTTAAGCACTTTCGTGAAGTGATAATTAGGGGGATTAGGAGTGTTCTAACACCGGAACTATCAAATTTAAGAGTCACAGAGTTCATATGGACTGTTTAAAATGGAGGGACATGTGTCCACCAATCAATAATTATCTAGGAATATGGGCATTCGAAAATTTAGAAATGTGCGAGTTTCATTTGATTCTCTCCAAGCTGGAGTAAATCCTGGTCATATATGCTAGGTACATGTGCCGACAGATCTGGTGTGGTCCGGAGGAAATCTAGGAGTCACACACACCGAACTCCTGAGTGTTGAACTAATGAAGTGACATGAACCATCGATCTTCAGATCCTTTAGAGCCTCAATCTAAGGGACCCACCCTTTACTACTTGAATAACCGGGAACACATCATGGAGCGACACATGGCCCCTAATTGTTCCCTGTCAAGTGTTGACCATTGAACTAGGATCGTTGGATGAGGGGCTATGTGGAAAGTGTTCTCGTAGTTTGGAGACTTCATACTCTGGAGGAATCCAACCAACCGTTTACAAATTATGAAACCACCAAAGTCACGAGCGGCGAAGTGAATCTCGACCATTGGTAGGATGAGGACACTTTGTGCCAATTTAGAGACTTTGGATACTTAGATATTTAGGGGTTTTACGTTGAGAGGAGTCAGTCATCTCTGAAGCCTAGAGAAGTAAAGTAACAAGGAACTTGGATAAATCTCAACCATGTGACGCGTGCAGCATGGGCCACTGAAGTCGTCCCGAGTGACGTGGACCTGCAACCAAGGTTCCACGTGTCACCCAGATTTGGCCAATTCACGCATCCCTTGTTCCTATTGGAGCATGAAACATGTCGCCTATGAGAGCCTAGATAGTTTTGGGAGTTTGAAATATTCGAACATAGGATGATAAAGGAATATTCAAAGAGAATCTTCGAATGTCAATCACCGAAGGGCCCAAGCCACGTGGTGTGAATTTAAGAGGTTTGATTATAGGTTGATAAAGGGAGGTCCAACAACGATTGCCAAACACTCATTATCGAAGGGCTAAGGCCATGTCACGATATTTTAGGAATTCAGGTATTTGGAAAAAGGTATGTTACGGGTAGATCGTTGAAGCCCCCTCCTTAATCGTAGGATCTTGGAAAAGGACGTGGACTATTGATCTCCTATGTGGTTCGGCAATATGAGAATTTGACAAAACTTTTGGAACTCCCAAAGTCTAGGAACTTTCGAAGTGTCGAAACCTGTGCTAATGAAGGCTCGTAGCTCCTAGTTTTCAGCCTGAGGTCACGAGGAAGACCCTGATAGCTAGTTCAAGTGCACAATGAGAGATGTAAATTTTGGTGAAGCTAAATAAGAGGGTTTTTATTAATTTAGGGATCGACAAAGAACCAGGAAAAGAGAAAATTTGATGCTCCATCCCTAGAAAGGGTATTTAAGGGTTGGGTGTGTTACATAGTGTATCTTTGTTGGATACCCCAATGGTGTGAAGACATATAGACTTATAGATATTTCCTCGGACCGACTCATCATTGAGAAAAAGTGTCCAATTCGAGGACAATGTCTCACATGTACCTCAACAACTGCATGGACACACCTGTGTTCTTCCACATGTCATAGATGATGAACATGCACATGTCGACTCTTCTTCAGATGAGAGTTCTGATTTAGACAATTCAAATGATCTAGATACAGATTCAGTACAATCGTATCCAGATTTAGTGCATTCAAATGAAGATGCAGAGCCAAAATAGAGGCCCAAGTGGGCCCAGACTACTCTTCAGGATGCAGGGGATCTTGTTGGTGATTCAATTGATACTAGGAGGACTCGATCTGATTTCAAGGAGCCTCGTTTTGCACTCACTGCCACTAAACCATTTCCACCCAAGAATATTTTCTTGGCTCAGTCTTAATATCCATAGTATTACAATGAGGATGATGGAAATCCCTTTTGGGAATCTACCATGTAGGAGGAGTACAACTCCCTCTTTGAGAACCATTCTTGGCATATGGTTCCCCTTCCTTTTGGAAGGGATATTTTTAGGTGAAGATGGGTCTATAAGACCAAAATCACAATAGATGGATACATTAGAATATACAAAGTCACGTTGGTTACTAAAGGCTTTCAGCAGGTGTATGGCATTGACTATGATGAGACCTTCGATCTAATAGCGAAGATGGATTCCATACATTTGGCACTTTCCATTGAAACAACCAAAGGATGGGAACTCCGTTAGATGGACATGAATAATTCATTTCTTCACAATGATCTCTTATATGGAGAAACCTAGGGGATTTATGTAGGATTCATCTTTTCTCTGTCGAATAAAGAAGTCTCTTTATGGCCTCAAGTAGGCTCTGAGGGAATGGTAAGCCAAGATGCAGTCCTACCTATTTTCACAAAACTTTGTATCTTGCAACTCAGACCCAAATTTTTACATGATTACGAATGATGATTCACTTCTACTCCTAGTTCTATATGTTGATGATTTTTTGATCACTGGTTGCTCTACTTCCATGATTTTTGCAGTCAAGAGGATTTTGCATGACAGGTTCTTGATGATGGACATGGGTCTGCTACATTTATTCCTTAGAAATGATATCAATCAAGATGCATCAAGCATCAATCTGTCTTAGGGTAAGTATGCACGAGATCTCCTTGAGATATTTCAGATGATTGACTGCAAGTCTTCCCCGACTACTTTCTTATCAGGACTCAGACTTGAGGATGCGGAGCAACCCACTGGCTGACCAAAAAATATACAGAAAACTAGTGGGGAGAGTGTTGTATCTCTGGGGAGATTGTTGTAGTTGGTGCAGTCTCTAGGTTCACACAAGAGCCACATGAGCTACATTGGAATGTTGCAAAGTGTATCCTTTGATATGTGCATGGAATCATCATCTTTGGGATTCACTAGTCAACATAATCTACATTGAAACTCATCAGGTTCACTAATTTTGTTTGGGCTAGCGATAACATTGATATCGAGTCCACATCTGGTTACTCACTCATTCTTGGTTCTGGGCCTATCAGTTGGTCAAGAAAGAAGAATGATTCTATTGCTCTATCTTCAGTTGAGGAAGAGTACAAAGGGGTATTTAACATAACCATTCAAGCTATGTGGCTACAAAAGTTTCTCATTGAGTTGGGAATTTAGTTTCATCATTCGATCGTCATCTGGTGTGACAACCAGAGCACTGTATAGTTTTGCAGAGATACAATTCAGAGGAAGTGGATGAAGAACATCGAGATCCACATGCACTACATCCGGGACTTAATACAAGAGGGGATCATTGACTTGTAGTTTTGTCCTTCACCATAACAGACTGTAGACATCTTCACCAAGACCTTCACTAAGAATAAGTTTCATTCTCTGCACAGTCGTCTTGGAGTGAAGGACATAGTTGCCTAGAAACTGTTAGTTCTTCTTTATATATACATTGTACTTTGAGGGGGGGGGTTTCCCATGAGGTTTTCCCTCTTTCCTCTCTTTATTTCAGTGTATCTTTTGTACTTGGGTACCTAACATGGCCTCATTGGTGAGACCCATTCTTTATTTTCACCATAGTGATGTTTAGGGGGGGTGTTGGAGTTACTTCAGACACACTTAGGATTTCATTTTCCTTCTTTTTTTCCTATTTTTATTATTCATTATTCATTCTCCTACATTTTAGGAAGAATATTCCTCTAGGGAGAATATTCTCTTCAGTTTTCAATTCAGTTTAAATAGTTGACTGAAGTCTAGATGCTACATTGGGATTATCACTAGGTAATGCGCATTGTCCTTGGGATCATCACAAGACTAGAAAATTACCCATGATTCCTTGATCTCCTCCTCACTTCACTCTGTTTCATTTAGTTAACTGAAGACTGATAGACTAGTTAACTAAAGTAGGTGGAAATTCCCTCCCATAACTTCCCGAGAGACTAGACTAGGTGGTAGTTTACTACCGTAACTGTTGGCAAGTGTCTTTTTGATGGGTCTAAAATCCCGTTATTCAATAGTAGGAACCAAACCTGCCACTAAGGCCGAATTAGACTCTTCAACGTTTAAAAATGGAATGGTTCTCCAGATCTTGCGATCTGTCAAAATTATCAATGGGCTTTGCATTTTCTTGTGAAGGTTCTTCCTTCAGTTTGGACTATTTTATTTTGTATATTTTCTCTTGGGTGGGACTGATATAAGATGTAATACGGTATAAACCAACTTGGAAACAAAAATGGAATTAATATTGACTAAGGGGAAGAGGTTGAACTTGGGATAACCCACTGCTCAGGCATGTAGACGACAATTTTATACCACATGCCTAGTACTAATGCATTAACCATGTGAGCATCCAATTACTATATGAGAAACTAAATACAACAACGAAAACACATGTGCAATGAGATAATGGAAAGAGAAATAATTCATCTACCAAAACCATTCATCACATAATAACACAATGATTCTTCTTCATAATTAAAGCAAAGAACAACAAAACATTGCACCAGATAACTTGACAATAGAATTAATTGCTCTTACTCATTACAGCATCATTTATGAAACATGATAGGAAATAGTTCTTCTCCACATCCATTCATACATGCATTTGATGAAAATAACTTGTCTCAGGTCTAGAAGGAATTCTTAATTCGAAACGGCTTCAAAATAATTATTAACATCCAGAAAGAAAGAGTTCGTACAACAACTAATTGGTCGACATCTTTATTTATAATGTAAAATTGAACTGAAAATAACGGCTAAGTGCATTTTAAGAAAAGAAACATTCTCCATGTGGCGTCATCTTGTAACAATTTCTTTAACAGTCAACTCGAGATATCTCTTGAAAAGGGTGACATCTCTCATACTCAGACCAACTGATAAACAACTCTTCGCAAGTTTGGGCCCATGAAAATCTGTGTTGTTCCATCGTAGTCACATGTATCCCTCTGATGTCCATCGCATGCGTTCGTTACTTCACCACACTGGATTTTAACTGATGTAGCACAGTTCGAGCTCTAATAGGATGATCCATAAATCATTGCACTTGCCCTGGTACCACATCGGTCATCTTCATGATCTCTTTGACCCAGAGTGAATATTTATTGGCATGTGACTTGACTATGTTGCACAAGTCGACAAAGTTGTCGGGGATGTCGAAATTGGGGATTCCGATATCCTTCAGTGCTTTTTTTTATTTTTCCCCGGTGTTTCTCGCATCTAACCCATTGCTTTTGAATTTCTCGGTGTGGGTCCTAAGACATATTATCCCAATACTTGGTTGATCGCTTCATGCAATTAAAACTACTTTTTCCTAACATTTGGATGCCATGTTCTTCTTTATCTCGACCTTGCTAGACTGCATCAATGTATTCAAGTCTTTTTGTATCAGGATCGTTATGTGGGGTATATTTGGGGAGTTCCTCTCTCTTTCTTTTCTTAAACAATTATTCCTAGCGAGGGAATAATTTCTTGGTCCCAATGTTCACCTTTGTGTCTCCAAAGGTTGGGGGATGTACCAAGGCCTTATTAGTGGCTATCTTGATGACAGGCACCGACTTTGGAGAAAATTCGAATTTCCTTGCAATTGCTAGGGAAGAACACTCTCCCAACTCTGGTTCTTGTAGTTTTGGCACTCTTGGGGATTTCCTGGTGGTGGGTTTCTTTGGAGGAATTGTTCCTACAACTAAAAATAATGATTTAGACATGTGTACAGAGTAACGTTGGAAGAAAACATATGAATTGAAGAGTAAAACACCCATAAGCCGGTACATGCATGTATTTCTTGTTCAAATAGTTATTTTAATACTCACTGGACCTTGGAAGATTTCTCTGGATCGCTCGTCTTGCTCCTTTGGGTGTTCCAAACTTATTTGTGTGTAGAATGAGCTCATACATAGTGACTCAAAAGAATATAATGGGAGAGATCCTACCAGTCGTATCAACCAGTTGATACGAGTAATGGATGCAATTCAAAAAGACCTATTGTTGAATATTTGCAGATAAATTGTATGTTGGTTGATGGCAAAGGAGCGGAGGGAGATGCATTGTATCGGGAGGCTTAAATGATCCTTTTGATTTACGCATGAATTAGAAACTAATGCGCGATCCTTAAATCAATTAACCTTTTAAATGCATCGTATCTAGCGTATGTTAGAGCTAAAATGTCCCTTCACATCGCATTTCTTAGTGGACAGGTCAGGAATCAACGATACCTTGCGTATGTTTTCATTGGTACCCTCCTTAGAAAATTTTTGACGTCGACGGGTTTCGATGCACGACGTGGCCGGTAACATAAAACTCAGGTGACGGATGCCGACGAGTATCGGGGATCAATGATTGGGGATCTGTTCAAGTGCATAGTTTCTTTGCAGGTTACATCTTCGTAAATCCCTGATGCCAAAAAAATTTTGGTAGCCAGCGATCAGAGATATCATTACCTTACTGACATGATGCTTACTCTATTTGTTTCTTCCCAACACCGATGAGGTTTGGTCATCAGAGATATTCTTGCATAGTGCCTGTTGCGTAATTAAGATTTTCATCTTTCGATGTCGATTGAGGTCGGGGCTCGACTGCTTTGGTCCTCTTGGGTGAAGTTTGTCATCTCTAATCCTTCTTGATGTCGAATTACTTTAGCGTGCTGGGGAGAAGTTTCAATTGTCAGTTATTTAATCAAATTTTAGTCTTTGTTAATTCATGATGATTTTCGCATGCCCGAGCAACTTTTAAAGACCTAAAATGAAAAACAGAAGATGAGAAAAGGCAACATTTTCATACTAAGATCTAATTAGACATTTACAAGATATCAAGTGGTACCCAAACAATGAAATTTGACGTAGAAGTTTTAGGGTGTGTTGAGTGCTCAACAAATGAAGATTCACTGGGTGAAAGAAGAATCTTTTTTCCTTCCTTAGGACTCGGCTGATACAAAAGTAGGTGGAGAACTTAACTGGTTTTGAATCTGAGACTCTTTTACCCTTGCATTTTGAACTTCCTCGGTTGATGTTTCTAGGTCTACCCGTGGGGTTTTAACCTTCATTCCTCCTTCATTTCCTGTAACCCTAACTCATGCCCTTTTTACAAAGGTTTAACAAAGAATTCACTGGCATGAAGCCTTGCGCTACCTCTACTCACTTTCTTTGGTGTTGCTCCACTGCTAGTGAGTGTCCATAGCCCTAGCGGAGTCACCCCAACATCACAGGCCTTGCTCCGTTGCCAACTACCATCCATAGCCCTGGCAGAGATATCTGCATACCCTCTCCCACCGTTCACTCTTTTGATAATATCAATTTTATTTCAGCATGATGCCCTAAGCGAGTGGGAGAGGATGATGTTTGTTTATTTGCAAAGTGAGATGGTTAGGTGGACCCTTTGATAGCTTTGTGGTCGAGTTCATGTAGTCCTTTTTCATATTTCCTTCTTACCCTTAAGGTATTACCAAACCACTAGGAAGATACTTCTAGAATTTCCTCGAAGTTGTTCATCTGTGATGGTTAGATGGAGGGCTCCTCAAAGAAACTACAAGTTCCTTGATGCTTCTTGTGTTGTATGTGAGCGATGAGTTCGGAATAGAGTTTTCTATTTCGCATGACTTAAGGCCAACCATTGTCCCACTAAACTCAACTTTCAAAAGAGCATAAATCTAGAAAGAAAAAGAAAACAAAAAAGAAAAGTATTTCGATATCCTGAAAACAATAAAACAAGATGCCTCCTTTTTTTTTTTTTTTTTGGAAATATTGTTTGAAGGATTGGCCATTTACTGGGAGGGCGTCAGGTTCCCCCCTCAGATTCTGTAACCAATAAGTACCCGCCCCAATCTTCTCATCCACCTAGAAAGGTCCAAGCCATAGATTCTGAAACTTAGAATGTTTCCCTTTGGGCTCATTTGCTCTATCCCACTTTAGTACTAAGTCTCCTATTTCAAAATCCTTCTATTTGGCCTTATGCTTGTCAAACCACCTTTTCACTATATGTTGGTGAGCTGTGAATTTTGACTTAGCCTTTTCTCTTTCTTATTCTAGCATGAGTAGAGTATAAATTCTTTGTTGCATGACCAACGAGGGATCCCCATTGGAATCTTGGGCTAGTTGAAGAGATGGAAGATAAAACCCATTTGGGAGAATATATTCCTGTCTATAAACTAGGAAGTACGAGGGATTTCCAATGGCTTCTTTGTGTGTGACCCTATCGGACCACAAATCATTATGGAGTATATTATGCCAATCCCTTGGGTTATTTGCAGCCATCTTCTTTAGTATTCTTACTAAGTTCTTATTGGTTGATTATGCCTCCCCATTTCCCTGTCGATAAAAATTTGCAGAGTACCTAATTGTGATTCCTGTGTCCAAAGAAAACTCTGTCAGTCAGGTGGAAGAGAAGTAAGATGCATTATCAAAAACCAGGATAGAAGGGACACCAAACCTCATGATTAACGATTGTTCTATGAATTGGATCACCACCTTCTCATTTACGTGAGTTAGTGGGAAGGCCTCTCCCCATTCTGTGAAGTAATCGGTGGAAGTAAGTATATACTTCTGTTGTTTTGAAGAGCTAGGTGTAATCTCTCCTATGATATCCAAACCCCATTGTGTTGGGTCATGTTGTCATTGATGCCAATGTTTTTATTGACTAATGTCATTGATTGATGTCAAGTGATTGATTGATGCCAAAGGATTGATTGATTGACGATTGATGTAATGTAATATGTATTTTCCTTGATGAGAATGCATAGATGAAGATGGTTCAATGAGTTGTCATTGATATGATGATTATGGATCAATGAGTTTCCATTGATACATGATGAATATGGATCGATGTGGTTTCATTGGTATATGCTGGATTGTTGGAAAAATGTATAGATGAATCATTATTTTCTTATCATGATTGATAAGGTGCATAAATGGATGAACTCCAAAGTGGTCCCCTTATGGTGAAATCCCTCATGGGAAGACTCTTTGTGGATTGATTTATCCTAGAAGAATGGTTGGAGGACCCATGCTCTCATTATTTTCTTATCATGATTGATAAGGTGCACAAATGTATGAACTCCAAAGTGGTCCCCTTATGGTGAAAACCCTGACGGGAAGATGCTTTGCGGATTGAGTTATCCTAGAAGAATGGTTGGAGGACCCATGCTTGTATGTGTAATAATGAGATAAAGATCAAGGAAATTTGTGGCCAAACTATCCTAGATGGATAATGCTTGTCATGCCATTTCCGGTGGTATGTGGAATGTCACATAACTCCTCATGGTTTGAGAGTTATGGCCTTACAAAGATGAATGACCCCCACATGAAGGCTTGGAGTCCCTAAGGTCAAAGAAGTCAAAGTGACCTAAAATAAGAAATCATTATTTAAATGATAAAGTAAGGTGAAAAAATCAAGAAGGAATATTTAAATGATAATGTATTGGAGAACTTTCTATTTATGGAAAGTGGTTAACCCTAAAATAAGGAAAATAGGTTAAGTGACCTAGAAATGGGTTAAGTGACCTAACAGAAGAAATAATTATGATAAATTAAAGTGAAAAAGTCAAGGTGGATTATTTAAATAATAAAGAGAAGTGACAAAATCAAGAAATAATAAAGTAAGGTGACAAAATCAAGAAGGAATATTTAAATGATAAAGTATTGGAGAACTTTCTATTTATGGAAAGTGGTTAACCCTAAAATAAGGAAAATAGGTTAAATTGACCAAATGGGTTTAGTGACCTAAAATGGGTTAAGTTACCTAGAGGATGAAAGTATAATGGTCTCTTGTAGATCATCCCTTTTATTAGTTCAATGGAAAACTTCTTGTGAGGGATGAAAGTATAAATAAGATAGCAATGGTCTCTTGTAGATCATCCTTTTTGTGGATCAATGGAGAGCTTCTTGTGAGAATATCTTTTGGAGTATTGATGGAGAGCTTCTTGTGAGAGATTCTTGAGCATTTTTGGTGTGGAATACTTGAGAATATTGAAGATATATAGGTGAATGAGGTAACCAAAGTATATCTAAGCCAAATTTCAGAGGGAAGGTGAAGTAAAGAGGGCCAAAATTCAAGGGAGGATAAATTATTTTCATGATTCTCTTGTAGAGTTGTACTAAATTATTTTAGAGATAGTGCTCTTGTAGAGTTGTACTCTATTCAGTTGTTTATGAAAAACTCCAAGGATTGTAGTCCGTAATAAAAAGAAAATTGTGCATACATCTTATGTTCTTTGTGTTACGTGTGGTGATGACTTGTTGATGATATATTGTTGATATATGTTTCTTATATGTGTTGACATTTAACTGGTTATAAATTACAACAATGAGTAATTATTTAATGGTGATTTTTAACTAAGGAGTTTCGGGAAAAATATCCCTACATTGTTCACGCCCCCCTCTCAGTGTAGTCTATGTGTCTAACAATTGGTATCAGAGCGGGCCTTCACTACAAGCCTTAACAAGATTGAAGGAGATCCATAGACACAAAAATGGATGATGAAGTTCCAATCCTTGATGAGGAACACTATTCTAATTGGAGAATATAGATGAGATTACATTTGAAGACAATGGGAGCAACAATTTGGAAGGCAGCCATTGGTGGATCAATTCCTTTGAAGAACAAGTCAAAGTTTGTAGCTCAATGAGAAGGAAAGAAGAATGATGGATTGTCTCTCAAGACCATTCTTAGTGGACTCTCAAGACCTCTCAAAGAGAGAATGGGACAATGCACTTCCACCAAGGATCTATGGCTAAAGCTAGAAGAGACATATTAAATAAAGAAGGAGAAGAAAGACATTGAAGACAACTCCTTCAAGACACATGAAGCTAAAGAATCTCCAAAAACTCTTGGTTGCATTATTTCTAAAAGTGATGATGTTGGCAAAAAGGAAGATCTTGAAAAAATTTCAAATTAAGGCAAAGAATCATGTGATGATGTTGACAAAAGGGAATATCTTGAACACATTTCAAATGAAGGTAAAGAATGTACACAAACCCTTGATTCCAATAATCAAAATGTGATGATGTTGAATTTTTCTCTATAAGTGAAGAAGAAAATCTAGAAGTAGTTTTGATAAAGTCAATTGATTGTTATCCCTTGGAAGAAGTAGAGGAAAAAATATTGGAGCTTAAAAAGAAAGTGGAAAGAGGTCTATATGAATATAGCAATGACCACTATTACATAGACTATAGCTATCTTTCGGATAACACTAAAAAGTTTCTCAAGAATAATCAAAGGCACATATTGAAGTTAAAAGAAATGCTCAAAGAACTAAAAGAAATTAGTAAGACTCAATTAGAAGAAAAGGAAGAAGCGATTACAAGACTAAAGAATGAAAAACAAGATATGAAGGTAGATGATGAGATTAGCAAAAATTTTGAAACTATTGTCCATCTCAAGGCCCAAATTGAATAAGCCAAAAGGGTAGAGGATGAGATATGTGATATATCTTGATGATGTATTGGAATCTTACATGTTGAAAATCTTGATGCATGCATTTAGAATATGGATGGGCTACACATTGGGACATGTGGTTGGTGAGTTGATGAGGTGATCATGTTGTACATCATTGATGATTCATAGCTTGATCTATAATTGATACATGTTTGGTACACTCATAGATGGCATATGATTGATGATACTACACCATTGGTACTACTTGATCAACACAAAAATTGGTATTTTCTTAAGATACATGATTGTGGCACTTGGTTCATGATCGAGAAATATCATGAGTGATATGACACATGGTTGGCATATCGGTAGATGCACATGGTTGGCATATTGATAGAGGCATATGATTGATACATTCCATGGATGATATATTTTGGCACATTGCATGATGTTGATGTACATGGTTGATGTACATAGGTGTTTTGCATGATGATCACACTTTTTTTTACAGGATGTGCTTGGTTGATATTTTTCTCATGATTATTTATTTCATTGTTGACATATCTTTTGCTTCATGATGATTGGTATCGCATGAGTTTGATGCATGAACAGGTCCAAGGATCATTATATGGTAGCACATTGTTCATATCGCAGAGAAGATAGGGGAGACATACACATAGGGGGAGTCATTATTCTTCCCATGATTCTAGGAGGAGATGTTTATCACATGCATATCTAGAAAAAATCCCTATATTTGAATAAAGAGCACAGAGGAATATTTCTAGAAGGAGCGATCATCACAGGGGGAGCATGTTTGATTTATTTTCAGCATTACATTAGAGTGATATCCCTTGTTCAAAAGGGGAGAGATTATTCAAAGGAAGATATCAGGCACTCAAACATGGGGAGCAACGCCAAGGAAAGTTCAAGTAGGGGGAGCAGCCCCAAGAGTAAAATGGCCCTTTGCCATTGATGTTATTGATGATTATTGATTGGGAGAGATAGTCATATTGACTATTGATGTAGAGCATGCATTATCTACATGTTGAAATTAATAATTGGTAATTGGTGTTGACATAAATATTAGTATTGCCATCAATGCCAAGGGAGGATATTGTTGGATCATGTTGTCATTGATGCCAATGGTTTGATTGATTGATGTAAAGTGATTGATTGATGCAAAATCATTGATTGATTGATGATTGATGTAATGTAATATGTATTGACTTTGATGAGAATTCACATATGAATATGGATCAATGAGTTTTTATTGATATGATGAAGATGGATCAATGAGTTTTCATTGATACATGATGAATATGGATCGATGTGGTTTCATAGGTATATGATGCATTGTTGGAAAAATGTATAGATGACTCATTATTGTCTTATCATGATTGATAAGGTGCAGAAATGGATGAACTCCAAAGTGGTCCCCTTATGGTGAAAGCCCTGACAGGAAGACGCTTTGCGGATTGAGTTATCATAGAAGAATGGTTAGAGGACCCATGCTTGTATGTGTAATAATGAGATGAAGATCAAGGAAATTGTTGGTAAAAGTATCCTAGATGGATAGTGCTTGTCATGCCATTTCCAGTGGTATGTGGAATGTCATATAAGTCCTCATGGTTTTAGAGTTATGGCCTTACGAAGATGAATGACCCCCACATGAAGGCTTGAAGCCCCAAGGGTCAAAGAAGTCAAAGTGACCTAAAATAAGAAATCGTTATTTAAATGATAAATTAAGGTGAAAAAATCAAGAAGGAATATTTAAATGATAAAGTATTGGAGAAATTTCTATTTCTGGAAAGTGTTTAACCCTAAAACAAAGAAAATAGTTAAGTGACCTAGAAATGGGTTAAGTAACCTAAGAGAATAAATCATTATGATAAAGTAAAGTGACAAAGTGAAGGTGGATTATTTAAATAATAAAGAGAAGTGACAAAATAAAGAAATGATAAAGTAAGGTGACAAAATCAAGAAGGAATATTTAAATGATAAAGTAAGGTGACAAAATCAAGAAGGAATATTTAAATGATAAAGTATTGTAGAACTTTCTATTTATGGAAAGTGGCTAACCCTAAAATTAGGAAAATAAGTTAAGTGACCTAGAAATGGGTTAAATGAAATAAAAATGGGTTAAGTGAACTATAGGATGAAAGTATATATAAGATATCAATGGTTTCTTATATATCATCCCTTTTGTGGAGCAATGGAGATCTTCTTGTGAGAATATCTTTTGGAGTATTGATGGAGAGCTTCTTGAGCATTTTTGGTGTGGAACACTTGAGAATATTGAATATATATAGGTGAATGAGGTAACCAAAGGATATCTAAGCCAAATTTCAGAGGGAAGGTAAATAAAAGAGGGTTTGAATTCAAGGGAGGATAATTTATTTTCATCATGCTTTCTAAGGTATGTTATTTACAGGTCATCTCAACATTTTCACAAAAAAACAAATTCTATAATGATTCAGACTGTGATATTGATATGCCACTGAGGAAACATATCCAAGTATTTGTGGTAATCAATTAATATTTTGGGTCATTGTATTTTGAGAGATACACTCCGTGGAAAATAGGGTTTGTGGCTAGTCCTGAAACTAGTCTAAAACAAGTGTTTCAGGTAAAAATGTCATAAATTATTCATGATAGATCCAAATTCAGTGAGACCAATTGTGTTGGTTATATTAAAGTATTTAGTATTCTTTGT
Organism: Picea sitchensis; assembly: GCA_010110895.2. Classification (NCBI taxonomy): domain Eukaryota; kingdom Viridiplantae; phylum Streptophyta; class Pinopsida; order Pinales; family Pinaceae; genus Picea; species Picea sitchensis. The sequence goes on along the minus strand of SNQJ01S0067034.1, from coordinate 7,442 downwards.
AATAATTTTAGATTGATTAAACAAATATTCCATGTGGATCATGCTCTACAAGGTCGCTCTCTAGAATAAGCCAGAATTCAGCAAGGCATGCCACTTTTTCTATAACTCTTTTTTTGAGAGGTTACAAATAGTGAAACAATGCATCATATAATGAATAAATATATATGATACATGATGAATATGGATCGATGTGGAAAAATTGAAGAAGCCAAAAGGGTAGAGGAACTATTCAAGGATCAAATAAATGAAAAGGAAGATTCATGTAATAAGTTAGAAGCTGAAGTTGTTGACCTTAGAAAGAAGGTAGAGAAGTCAAACAAATTCTTGAATAACTCACAAATCTTGAATGAGATCTTGGAAAGTCAAAGATCACCATATGATAAATCAGGTCTTGGATACAAGAAGAAGCTACACATGTTGAAGCAAGCACCTCAAAGAAGCATGAGGTAAGTGTTGGCATGTTTTACAGGCAGCGTATGCTTGTCATTGATGGAAAGTACAACAATGATGATGGATTAAGTACAATAACAACGATCAATAGTGTAGTGATAATCAGAGAAGAGAAGCAACCGTGATCGTTGGATCAACAATTCATAATTTTCGATGGCTGTCAGATCTCAATGTATAAAAGAGGAGCATGCAGATATGGAGGATAGATCTTGGGCGTTAGATCCGAGCGCAGGGTCCGACCACTGTTGGATCTAGGAGAGCCTGCACATTCTTTAAAGTGATAAGAGAAGCGGGCTTACAAAATCCTGAAAGAAGGAGGACCGTCCATCTTCGAGTAGGACACGTTGCGAAAGATCGTCGTTTCCCTGACTCAAAAGTCAAAGGAATGGGGTTCCCTAACCTGTTGAATTCGTGAAATGTGAAACCACGAAGTAAACTCCATTTCGGAGTTTTAGAAATCGGGAGATGGATAAGTCAGAGACTCTCAACATTAGAAGTCCCAAAGTGTTGAAATGTGAAATCCCGAAACAAGACATGTCAGCAAACCATGTCAGCTAAGAACACGTGGCACAATCAGGCAATGACAAGTGTCAAGATGATTCAACATTTCAGGCACATGTAAGTCACAGATCAGAGTGACACGTGGCAGTTATTCGACACGTGTCAATCCACGTGTGACGTCAACTAGTTTACATCACTTCGGAGTTTCAGGGATCGAGAGTTGGAGATGTCAAAGAATACTAACCACAGGAAGCCCGAAATCGTGATATGCGAAATCACGACTTAATCGCAGCCGTCAGATCAAGATGTGATCTGGACCATTGATCCGACTCCATTTCGGAGTTCCGTGGATCGGGAATTTGAAGTGACAAGAACAATGAACATCAAGAATGTCGAAATCGCGAAATCATCTGAGTCGTCAGATCAAGTGTTGATTGGGACCGTTGATCCCACGCCATTTCAGGGTTTCGAGGATTGCGATTTGGAGATTCGAGATGCCTCATCTCTAGATTCATGAAATTCGAAATCGCTAAAGTGACTTATGCATAAGGCTATTGTCACATCCCTTGGTCACATCAACGAGAGATGGAGGAAAGAGCTAGAGAAACCAAGCTCCTTTTCGGGGATCACGGCTGGGAATGTCGAGACACATGGTCACACGAATGCCAAATTGCCGAATGCTGAAATGCTGAAATGAATGCAAGATCCCTTGGAATCAATCCAACGGTGCAAGTGAATTTGAACAAGATCGGAGGGATACTGTAGCATGACATAATGTAACTTCCAGAAACCATTGATGGTTTCTGCCAGAGGACTCGAAGACACTTCAGGATGATTGAAAGAGGAGGTGAAAAGTCTCTGGGAATATTCAAGAGGGATGAAGATGTTCGTGGAGGTGATTGACAGCTGGATGAGCATTGAGGCCTGTAACTGGAACAGAGAAGGGGAGATCGACTGTCAAAGAGAAGACGAAGAGTGTCAAACTTCCAGAGAGGCTGAGGAATCTCAGTATAACATACAATGATGTTGAACGAGTGGAAAACGACCAAAGAAGCTGAAGAGTCACGATGATGATCAGACAGAGCACTCAAGTTGTGAAGGAATTTGGTGCGGAGTGAGCATGCATATACATTGCGAATATTTCATGCACAAAGACAACAAAGACTATAAGAATGTTAAACAAAGAAGAGATAGGGTGGTCGCGGTGTAGGAGAATTCAGGTGTGTACAAGGAGGCAGAACGTGGGAGAAGAAATGCGCAGTCGAGGAATGGTGCATTGAAGGGATATGGCGCATAGAGCATAAAAGGCCAAAGAATAGAAAGTGATAGAGGTGTGCAAAATACATTGATGCAGATAGGGCAGAGTAGTGTAACAGAACAACGATAGGGCTGGTAAGCCATTGAATAATTTTATATCGTTGTAATAAGTTTTAGTAACAAAGAATTTATAATTC
>SNQJ01S0067033.1:47875-71600 GCA_010110895.2 Picea sitchensis | reverse complement strand
TAAGCCTTAAGTACAGACTCAGGAACAACACCAGGGTCTAGTAGATGATGTCCAGGTGTCACTGGAGATGGCAGGTCACATGGAAGACCAGAGAAGAACAAGTGGCAAAGAACAGTACTGACATGTTAGAGGAATCAGAAGCTGGATCATGGAGCGCTTTCTTGCTAATTATTGTAATCGGTTTCAAACCAAAACTGTCATTTGTAATCATTGTAATCAGTTTCAAAAACTGAAACGTTTCATTTCAATCACTGTAATTGGTTTCAAATTGAAGGAGCTCAACTTGTATAAATATTCAGAGTTCCAAATTTATTAGGGATTGGAAGAAGTGCAAGGGAAGGATTTTATCTATTTGTAACTTAAATGTAATTTTTTGAAGTTGAATTGAATACACATGCACAAGTCTTGAAGTTTTCATGAAAATATTCTAATGGTGGTGATTTGAGTTTTGTCTCCTCTCTTTGCATGTATTTCCAGTATTTATGATTTCATTTTCACTTTCTTCTATTTAAATTGGATCATCAAAGGCGCATAATTCATCTTTTGATGCTCTCGACTGAAGAAATTTAAACTGTGTTAAGTTCTTCCTAACTAATTCAGAATTCATTTATTTAATGCTCTAATGTAGTTATATGTTTTCTTTTTCTTCCTACACTCTGCAAATTTACAAATTATCGCCTCATTTAGCCTTTATCCTCTGGAGAGTTCTATTGACCAGTCAGTGCTTCCATTCATTTCAAAAGTTTGACTCCATATCCCTAAGTGTCCCTTCCCTTACTTGCTAGCAAAATTATAAAAAAACCCACAAAACAACAAAACCTAGCCATTGAATTGTTAAAGAAAACTCATTATTAAAGACCAAGTGACATAAGAGAGCCCTTTCTAATCTGAGCAGGCTAGTACCCATCTCTAAAGTTGGTTTGTAAGTTACATATGTCGTTTATTTATCAGTCGAACAAATTTACAAAGTGTTAACACACATGTCAAGACAAATGGGTTTTTAGGAAGAACCTTGTAATAGTTTATGAGTGTCATGTGTCATGCCAGGTGGTAGGGCCACAAGTGAGGACATGTGGTAACCAGCATGTACAAAGGTGGACATGTGTTAATTTTCAATTCATAGGATAGCCCAAGTACAAGCCTTGTCATTTTTGTACCTGAGGATAGGGGTCTTACTCCTTATCGTTGGATCTCCAGTGAATAGATCCTGACCATTCATCATAGGTTGTTATTCGAAGTGAGTTACAGAGACATATTCTGATTGAGGAGCTCTGATAGGTGATCCATACAATCGGCCTGTCAAGATAAAAGGAGATATGAGATGCAATCACAATCGTTGATTCACCAAGATCAAATGAGCTCCGAGATAATATTTGGTTCGTTCGTTGAAGTTTGAAAGGTTGGAAAGGTCGTGTGTAGACCAAAATTGTCGATGATGATATAGGCATCAGCAACACGATGAGAGCCATTGATTTGTTGTTGGGCGAGAGAGATATCCACCATCAATTTCCTCGAGATTCGTCTGAGAGAGGTGGACTTCACAATGATGTGAGGGTGCCAACATGGAAGCCAGTATGGCTTAGAGACAAATTTCACTACATAATTGGTCAATGAAGCAAAGTGGGTCTCGTTAGATCAGGAATCCCTCTGGGCCTTGTTTTATTTAGGGACATTGGATCTATAGGCCAGTGAATTTGGACCATTGATCTAGGAGTAATTTCATTAGGGTTCAAATGGGACCTGTTGGGAGTTGTTAAGAAACACCAACGATGACGAAAGGAGAAGTGATTTGGACCATCATTCGAAGTGGGATGAATACAAGGTATGAACTATTTATTTGTCATGGGTCCCGTCATAAGCTTTAGAGGTGAGAAGTGTACGAGTAATTAACTGTGGCATAGGTTAGTATCGTGAACACAATTAGATTCATCGGATTCTTGGACTTAGGACCATATATCTAGTCATTGATAGATCCTGATTGCTTGTCGATTGATGGAAACAATAATATGAAAGAGTAGGCATTAAATGACGTGTACTTTAAAATATCCAAATCACTTAGGTTCATTGGATGATCGATGCGAGGACCTTTGGATCTAGGATAGGCCTGATTAATGGATATTTGTCAAAACTTTTGGTTGGGGTCTTTGCAACCCATGGGAGTAAAATCTTGATGATGATGATGTGAGGTTCTGTGGGATCAGAACCATGGATCGATGAACTATTTTGCAAGAACCATGTCGGAGCCACAATGGTGGCATGGCAGATGACACATGGGATAGGCAGGCATGGGGTAGTGAAGTGGCACTTGGCCAATGAGGACCAAGATCTTTGGAAGTCCATAAGTTTTGACTCTGAGATGAGATATGGGCATAATTAAATTCATTGGAAATATCTTGACGAGGAGGAGACATTGGTTCCCTTAATAATAGACCTCAAGATGGTTAAGGAAAAGTGAAATTTACTAACTCATTCCATTAAAAGGTACTTAGGGGTTGGGTGTCTTATACCAATCTATGATGTCCATTGATCTAAGGCTCTTCAATCCCTACACCAATATGATCCAGTAATGTACAATCTGGAAGTGGCCCTTTGATCTCTCTTGAAACCCTCACAATCCTGATATGGAGAACTGCAACAACCCTTGATTTGTAGATATCCTTGTGGGACGAATATTGGACGTCTAGCAGGGCATCACGAGACAACTCGTACTCAACCCACAAGGATATATCTTTTCACAGTTATGTGAAACCATCCTGGCACCTGGAGATATGATGATTCACCTCCTCCAAAAAAATGTCGCAAATCCCATGTGCAAGCCAATATGCCTCCAAACTCTCTCTAGGATGAAACCAAACACCACAATGAACTCAAATGAGGACTTTGAATGAAACTTCCACTTTGTCTAGCTAGGGTGGATATTGCACCACCAAAACTAAAATGAAATGGAATGGTTTTTCCAAACTCTAACAAAACTTTGGCTCAAAGAGCACTTCAACAAGAAATAAAATCATAATTCCAAAGAGAAGGGTTACCCCTCTATTTATCCTTCCTCCGGACCTTCCAGATCTTTCCTCATTTTTTCCAAATCAAACTCTCACTTTATTTTCCCTCCAATTTCATTTAAATATAATTATTATTTTTATTTAATGTCACTTTAGGATTTATCGTTCTAGTGACAACAAATAAATCTCCTTGAATCCCTTTCATTTTTTGACTATATCCTATAGGAGTTGTATAGGATATTGATTCATCCTTCGTCATGATCAATTGGAAGGGGACATTACAGGTTGGTTTATTTGATGATATCATGGGAGCCCATAAACATGAAGGAGAACATTACAAGTAAAATATTATGGGATGGGGACACCTCAATCTAATACTTATGCCATAAATTCATATGCCTTGTATTGGAGTTGTGATGTTGAAGTCTCGAAGAATGGATAAAGTGGTGTTCATTGGTGGTGTTGTGGGATTGGACTTGAATGCTTGGGGCTTGTACCTGGTAGTTGTAGAAGGAGTTGAGTTCATCCTTTTGATATTCCTGGTGTACGTGAGCACTGATCCAGATGCCTGCTTGGGTAGATGAGGTATTCAGCCTTGGGGCTCTGGAAAAACTAGTAGGATTTTAGTCTGGTTCTGAAAGTCGAGAAGGACAACTAGAGAGTACTCGCACTTACCCTGTGTTATGATGTAGACTTTCGATTCTTGTTGTGGTCACTTAGGTGGACTTATACTAGTCAAGAAAAGGGTATTGTGGAGGATAGAAGAGCTAACAAAGCATGTTGTGGAAGATATGATGAACTAATTATAAAATTATAAGTAACATATTCAAGTTAACTTTGAGACGAAGTTCTTTGAAGGAGGGGAGTATGTCATGCCCCATATTATTATTATTATTATTATTCAATTAAATAATAATAATAATAATAATAATAAGGAAGAGTAATCATTATACAAAAGGGGTCGTCCCAATATTATTATTTAATACATAAATAAATGAATAATTTTTATTATTATCTTAAGGGGTTCATCCCCAAATTATTATGATTGTTAAATAAATAAATAATAATGAGAAAGCATAATAATTACTTTAAAACAAATAATTTGGGTAATAAAATGATATGGATTTATGAGCGGAATGAAATAAATAAAAGACTGAATACAATAACACACAGATACAAAGAACAAGAACAAATATCCAGTGAACAATAACTTCTATTGAATAAATAAAATAGGTTGAAACTGTAAAACTATACAATTGAAAAAAACTTGCTTGAATGGTGGTAGTTATCTCTAAGAATAGATGTGGTTGCTACGTGCATCATTCTTAGAAGAATGATTACAATAAGGCTCTAGAGGCCTTTTTAACATTACTCATGAATTCAAAAACCTTAGACATTCAAAAACCTAACCCTAGTAGATGAAATGCCAAAATTTATGTGGGGCCCGATGGGTAAGTTGGTACCTCAACTTCCCGGGGTCATAAATTTTGAATATGACCTCCATTTTAGGTGTGTGATAGCCTGTTGGAAAGGTATTTTCAAGAAATATACATTATGTCATCAAACTTTGAATTTATTTATAATTTGATTGTGGAAAGACAGAAAAACATTGTTTAGGGCCCCAAAACGGCCTTGGAAGTACATAAAGATGTACTAACATGAAAAGTTCTAAAATAAGCTAGTTGGATTAAGTGTGCGACCACTAATATCCACCTGGAAGATGTGTAGGGATTCAGACAACCCCATAAGTGTAGAACCCACAATTACAAAGAATTACAAAAGAACGTATTGAACTAAAAACTATCAAGAGTAGCCAGTTGGAATAGGTGGGTGGCCACCAATATCCACCTATATCAATCCTACCCTTCAGGAAGAAATGGTCTCCATTGCATTGAGTTCCCCCATCAAATGAGGAAATTTCTGCTGAATTTAGCTTTGGGTGAACTACTTTCCTTGGTGCATGAGCTACCCTACCTTGACAACACGATAAAGATGGATCGTCTGCTGGTGAGTTCCCTTGACCTTTGTGTCCACTATATGATCAGTGGATTCCTATTCCATGTAGTTAGGGTTGAGCTATATTGGTGTCAATTGTTCTCTGATCTATGAGCTGTCCAATAATGGTGGAAAATATGGTCGAAGGAGTTCCACATTGAACACTGAGTGCAATCCAAGGAAGGGGGGAGTGTTGATCTCAAAATAATTGTCACCCACAACCTTGGTTATAGTGTAAGGCCCATATCGAAGTGGAAGAAGCTTCCAATGGGGCCCTGTAAGGTGTTCTTTCTATAAATGTAACTAGACCTTGTCTCACACCTAAAACGTGTACGGTACCTGGTGTTGATCATGACGATGCTTGTAGTTAGCATTGGATTTTTGTGAAATATCATGGACCTATTGGTGGATGTGTTGAATTTTCTCAATGAATCCAGTGGCTTTGTTGGCCTCAAAATGAACATGGGAAGAATTTGTCTATGTGGTTGCAAGAGGCAGTGCAACATCAATGGGACCCAATGGTTGGAATCCTAGCCCCACCTGAAAGGGGCTATGGTTGGTGGAGCTATGGAGAGCCTTGTTGTAGTTGTGATGAACATAGGGAAGAGTCTCATCCCATGTGTGCATATTCTTAGAGTTATACATGCACAGGATGTGCACAATAATCTGATTGACGACCTCTATTTGGCCATCGGTTTGAGGGTGAAAGGGAGTGGATTTCATGAACTTGGTTTCCAACAGTGACCATAGACGCAATCAAGATGTGTTGAGGAAAATTTTGTCCCGATCGAAGATGATGGTATGTGGTATCCCAAAATGGACCCACACTTGTTTGAAGAATATATCAGCAGTATCTATCATTGTGATGCTCTTCTTGCAGGATGTGAGAATGGCCATCTTCGAAAAATGATCAATTGCCACAAATACAAAATCATTTCCTTGCGTGGTGGATGGAAGGCCAAGTGTTAGTCCCTTAAGTTGCACTTGACTATGAGAGGGAAAGCTATGGCATCATCAAGTTATTGCAATGGTATTTTAAGGGTTTTATGAATTGATTTTTTTAGGATGGTTGAAAGTTGGTTCAAGGGTTCAAGGTAAACAAAGAACTCAAAATAAAGCCAGAAGATATCCCACTGATTTAGTAAAAGGTAGTCACATTAATGGATCAGAAAAATAAGGAAAATAAAGAAAGGAAATATGAGAGCATTCAATTTGTCAACCCCATATAGATTTCTTATTTCAAAATATAATTTAGAAACAAGAACATGTACTTGAAGGAAAAACTTGATAATAAACAATAACAGTAAAGTGTTAATTGTGTTACTTAAGATCAAGAAATCAATGCATTTCAAAAGAAAAATGACTTCAATTAAGAAAAGAAATAGAATATGAAATGAAAGAAAATTTGACCATCAACATGCCTTTGCCATTTAGTATCAATGTGGAATAAAATTGTCTTACAATGAAATTCAAAAAAGGTCCCTGAAATCCCAACTTGTCGACCCTCATACGATCTTCCTTGTGTTTATTTAAAGTACACAAAGTATTACTATAGATCCTATTTTCTAGTATTCAATTTGTAATAGGATCTAGTCAATGCCTATCTTCTAGGAGAATCTGCTCAAATGAGCACTTATAATGCCAATATAGTAGAAATCTCAACAACTAACCCAAAATATATTTTAAAACAACTTGGAAAATCCCACAAAATTTGGAACCATATCTTACTGAGTTGTTCCATTCGAAATAACAAAATTTCCATATCTTACTGAGTTGTTCCATTCGAAATAACAAAATTTCATTTGATCCAAATATAGAAATTGAATTGTTCATCTCTTAATGCCTGAGTAATAGCATCAAAACATTCAAAACTGAAGGAAAGAAATTCATAAACTATTATGGTATAATGATTTCACTCGCTTTGGTGTTTCTCTGCTTCATTTTGGTTGTTAGCACAATATTATGCCAGTATAACCTGGAATTGGATTCTCGCAACTCCTTAAGCATGGATTTTTGTTATTTTCTTTTCTTTTTAAAATCCTGTATCTTATCTTGCTATCTAGCATTCCATTGCTCCACCAGAGATTTCTCTTTCTTTAATTGTTTTTCCATACCCTGTAGCTCCTTAATATTGTCTTTTTCATTTCTAACTTTAACCTTAAACTATGGATATTCCTCTACAGGTGTAGGTAGATTCAGGTCTATAGAAGCTTGATGTTTTCTTAATTTGATCCTATATCTTGAAGATAATCCATAGCTATGATATTCATCTTCAGTTCTATCAGAATCCCTGGTCTCTCGAAGGTCTGGAATATGATCTGGTTCTGCAAAAGGATCATCTTTGTCATCAGAAACTACACCTGTACCTCTAAACACATATTCAGATTTTGAAGTTGATCTAGTGGTTGCTCTTGTCACAGGTCTCCTGGAGTATTAAGAAACCTATTTTCCCTTTTCTTCTCTCTCCCTCAAGTTTTCATATTCTTTCTCAGTCTTGTGCAAATAAGGTGTCTCTTCCTGTTTCTTGATGCCTATCTTGGAATCTTCTGAATTATCCTCTATAATGATAAGATTCTCCTTTTTAATGGATGGATCAAACATGGACTTTGAATTTAATGTAAATTTATTGACATATCTGGTGGAGTTTCTCCTATGGCACTTACGCATAGGTGTTGGATTTTTGTTCTATTTGTTTCCCTTTGCACTCTTCTTACTTGTATATTTTTGTTTCTTCTTTACTGGGAACTAAATTGGGTTCATAGTATAATTCTCATCCTCATCAATTTCCATATTTATATTTGGATTAAGAAATATGTCAATTTCTTCATATGGTTTATATTTCTTACCTCGACTAGTGGTAGCAATTGAATGTTCAGACACCAGAATCAGTAATTTCCCAACTATAGCTTCAAAGCCATCAAAATTATGTGTGAAGACCATTGAAATATGTTCATCGTGACCCTGGAAGATTGTGAAAAAGTCAAACCAACCCGCATCTTTGAATCTCTGCGCCATTTGAGGGTATGCTTTGAGTAATTATGTGCCCTTAGGTTCTAGTCTGATAATATGGCCGCTCTTCTTTGGTGCCATGCTACTGATATGGTCCTATAAACAAATCTGAGAGAATTGATGATTTGAATTCTTAGTTCCCATGGGATGTTAAGAACTAAAAATCACTTCTTCCTTCAATTTGATCCCTGCATAAAATAGCCGAAAAACTAAAATGGAAGGTGATGGTTTTGTTAATGATATTCAAATATGTTTGATTTGATGCAGGTATAGAAGGTACAACTCAATCCCTCATATATAGTTGTTATAATTGCAGTATCAACCTGTGAAAATATCGTGGAGAGGAATGTAGATCCTCTTATAATTGTGATTTGAGAAATTATGACGCGATCATGGTAGGTTGGCGCATGTAAAAATATGATTATTCCTAGCGCTACAAGAATAGCGCTATTCCTGTAGCGCCATTTGTGACTTGGAAAAAATTTGAAAATTCAAAAATGATGTGACAAGATTTATCATATCAAATACTAAACCTTTAAGAACTTCAAAAATGATTTAAAAGTGCAATAAAAATGGAAAAATGACCATTTAAAACAAGAGGTAAAAATCAAGTTTAGGCAACAAATTATAAGCAGGGAGGAGCAAGGATTAGGGACACTCACTTAATCAAAAACAAATTTAGAGACTAACATTGGTTCCTTCTGGGGGTAAAGTTTCATGAGGAAACTTTAAGATCTGCAGACCAATGCCTTTATATCCTTCTGATTCTCTGATTTCCATGTTCTTTCACCCTTTATTGAAAACACAAACTGTAATGAAACAATTCCATTGGGTATATGGAGTCTTTATTTGAGTTCAAAAGAAAACCTATTGTACAGACTGGAACTTTTTGATAAATCTTAAAGAAAGTAATTTTTCAGGAATATCTCATTTACTGGGCCTCCAAAAATTCCAGTGTCATCCAAATTATGTAAGAGAAAAGTATTGTTATTCATGACCTTGGATATTTTCAAAGGACCATACCATAAGTTATCAAACTTACCATGTTTATCTTTGTCCTCTCYTCTAGCTTCCCATATCAATACAAAATCCCCTCTTTGAAGATATATTTCTTGGTTCCCTTATCAAACRTAGATTTGACTTTTCTCTGATGAACAATAGCTTTCTGATCCATCTTTTCTCTAGCTTGTTGAACCTCTATCATTTGAAAAACTCTCCTTTGAATATCATTGGGTTCTTCTAACTCCTCTTGAAGAAATTTACGAACAAGTAAACCTAATTGAGTTGGAAAAATAGCCTATGTTCCATACACCATTTGGAAAGGGGAAGTTCCAATAGATTTTTTATTTCTGATCCAATCAACCCATAGGGAAAATTTTAACTTGGAATCCCATGACCTTTTGTTTTTTGCAAGTAGTTTTTTTATAATACTTATGAGGATTTTATTGGATGATTTTGCTAACCCATTTCCTTAGGGATAGTAAGGAGTGGAGTGGACCAATTTGATGTTATATTTATTGCAAAAATCAATCATGGAGTTTGATTTGAAAGATTAAGCATTGTCAATAACTAGCTTCTTAGGACAACCAAATCTAGAAAAAATATGCCCTTCAAGAAATTCCATGATTACCTTGTTTGTTTCATTCTGAGTTGGAATTGCTTCAATAAAATTAGTAAAGTAATCAGTGGTTGTAGGTATCCACTTATGTCATCCAAAAGATGAAGGATTGATTTTCCTGATGAATTCTAAGCCCCACTGTTGAAATGGTCCATGAGCAATAATGGGTTTTAAAGGAAGAGACATAAGTTTATGCTTTCCTGCAAACTTTTCACATGGTTCACATGCCCTGACCTGAGCAAAAATTTCTGAAAATAGTACTAGACCATAGTATCCTGCTCTTAGAATCTTTAAAGCATTAGCCTTCCAATGATGATGACCTCCACAAATGCCATGATGTAAATCACAAAAAAATTGTTTTTCCTCTTCTTCATTAACACAACTCAACAAAATCCCATTAGGATCTTTCAAAAGAAAATTTGATCAATAATGCAATATTTCACTAATTTCAATTTAAGTGATTTGAACTTTGATTTATCCAATTCAGGAGGAGACTGGAGATTTAGCAAAAAAAACACAATAGTTTTGTACCATGGTGAAGAAAAGTATTTGATGTTTACCTGTGAGATAATTTCAATCTGAAATGAGGAATTTTGTGATTTGCTTGAGAAATGATACAATCCAATTACATTGCAATTTGACTCTGTCATTAATTTGGCAAGGCCGTGTCCTTTTATTAACTGGGTAGGATTTATAGTCAGATTATATTCTAGAATTTTCGTTATCCATTTTTCTCTCTTTCCTTCACAATCAGGTTGAACGAAAATTTCTTTAACTACACTATTTGGAACATATGCAGTGATCTTAGATTGTAGAACATATACCCTAAAAGACTTTAAAGCCCTCACCAGAGCATATGCATGTTTCTCCATAATATCATATTTAAATTCAGAGTCTCTAAGAGTTTTTCTAAAAAAAGAGATAGGTTTCTCATACCCCTAATCATTTCTTTGTAAAAGAAAAACAGCTATAGTGTCTTCAGAAGCAAATGAAAAAATCATGAATTCCTTGGAGTAATTAGGGATGATGAGAATAGGGGCATGAACAAGAGCCTGCTTAATATTCTCAAATGATTCTTTAGCTTCTGGTATCCACTTTATTTTTACATCATTTTTCAACATATCAGTAATGTACTTGATGATCTCTAGAAAATTTGGTATAAATCTCATTAAAAAATTAATTTTACCTATGAAGGATTGCATAGGCTTCTTGTTTCTTGGAATGTCTATCTACCGAATAGATTTTACTCTTTCAGGATCTATCTTGATTCCTTCTTGTGAAACAATATGTCCTAAAAAAATTCCTTCCTCCATGGAAAAATGAGATTTTTTAGGGTTTAATGATATACCATACCTCCTGCATTTTTCAAATGTTTTCTTCAAATGATGCAAGTGTTATTCATTAGAGGTTTAAAATACAATTATGTCATCAAGATAAATAACCAAACCTGTCTTTCACACCAATATATGCAATGTCCATAGCCCTCTGAAAGGTTGTTCCTGCATTCATCAATCCAAAAGGCATCTTTTCATACATGAAAATGCCCCGAGGAGTGGTAAAAGGTGTTTTCTTCTTATCTTCTTCCATTACTGATATTTGATTATACCCTTAATAGCCATCAAGCATAGAAATATTTTTTTCCCCTACTACTCTTTGTAAAATATGATCAATTTTTGGTAATGGATAATTGTCGTTTAAAGAACACATGTTCAAATTCATGAATTCCACACAAAGTCTTATCTCTCCACTTCTTTTTCCTGAAAGGTACTAAATTAGCTACCCACTCTGAGCATCTCAATGGCACTATAATTTTGGCATCCAATAACCTTTCCAGTTCTTTTTCTATTATGGGTAACACCAATGGATTAAATTTCCTATACTTCTACTTAAAAATTGTTGATCCAGACTTTAAAGGAATCTTGTGCTGCATCATATTTGTATAGAAAACCTTTAGGACTTCATAAGACCAGGAAAATACATATGAATATTGTTTCATCAAATTTACATACTTGTCCCTCTTTTTTTCTGACAGGTTTCTAGATAATTTCACCATCCTGGGATTTAGATCTGAACTGATTTCACAATCTATCACATCAGTCCCTTATTTTTGAATAACATCTTTTTTGGAAACATCGTTGTGGTCAAATAATATCTCAAGTGGAACCAAACATTTTGGCAGATGATTTATTTTCAATTCAATAATTATGTGGCCATCAACACTGCCTTGAAGAACATTTGCAGCATCTCATCTCATATCATCATTCTCATTATCTTGATCTATTGAAATATTGGAAAACTCATCAATAGTATTTAAGAATATTTGAATCTCCTGGTCATCTTTAAAAACTTGCCATATTTTAATGTTATCTAGTATTGAGGGTCAGTGTCTAACCTCAATCTCAAATTTTAGGTTAGGAAAAATTGGAGTCTTGAAATTACTAGTTGCAAGTGCTAAAGAGTCATCCTGCTGATTCAAATTCCTATGCACAAAAGTAATATTGAATGCCAATAAGAAATTATCCACATAATCCCACACCTCATTCCTATATTGCTTTATCCTATGTTGTTTGGTCTGATAAATGTTTTTTATCTGATGGATAATAAGTTTTGAATCTCCAAAAATAGAAAGTTTATCTATACCTATATCTTTAGCATATTTCAATCCTAACAATAGAGCTTCATATTCACTGATGTTGTTGGTTGTATAAAATTCTAGTTTATATGACATAGGAAAGACTTCTTTGGTAGGGGAAATGAAAACAATCCCATCCCTAGAACCTTCTTTTGAGCAAACCCCATCAAAATACATTTTCCAGACAAAAATTTATGCACAGTCTTCAACTATAGGTGTTACCTTCCTAACTGATGTTTCGGCCATCTGATCACCAATGTGAAAAATAGAAGAACCAAGTTCATCTCCTACAACATAAATGGGATGATTTCTAGGGTTTTCATGATCACTTACCAAGTAAGCCATCCTTACTTCCCTGTACAATATCCGATGTTCTCCACCAAACACATGTATGGTAGCATAACTGAGATCCATCTGTAAAGTGCCTCCTACTTTCTTAGCCCAAGATCTTGGCGGGTAATTTCCAAATTTTGGAGGTATATGGTACAATAACATCAATGCCACACTTTTCATACGTAAGAGAGATAAAGTAACAACCATGTCTTTAATGACTCCCAGGAATTTAACTTTTCTAGAGTCGAATGAATATAGGTCTTTTCTAGAGTCGAATGAATATAGGTCTAGGTAAGGTTTAGTGGTGTCTAAACCTAATTCATCCATTACCACTTTTGGCATACCATTGTGTGAAGCTCCTGAATCCATTAAAAAATTGTGCAATATTTTTTCATGAATGTTCATAGATATTTATAAAGGAGGAGAAGCATCAGTCTTGTTTTCAATATGAGGTC
Organism: Picea sitchensis; assembly: GCA_010110895.2. Classification (NCBI taxonomy): domain Eukaryota; kingdom Viridiplantae; phylum Streptophyta; class Pinopsida; order Pinales; family Pinaceae; genus Picea; species Picea sitchensis. The sequence goes on along the minus strand of SNQJ01S0067033.1, from coordinate 58,556 downwards.
CAATGGTTATAGAAGGATTCTCATCTTCAAGGTTGATAGTATCTGAAAATGTGACATGAGTAGGGGGTTGCAATGCCTTGAGAACAATATTTCTAAAAGGATCTATTTTCATTAATTCTATCATAGGTATGGGGATTTTAATCTTTTTAATTTCATTTTCCAAGCTGAAAGAAGAAACAACCTTTTCAGTTTCCTTTAACTCTGTAGTACCAACTTTGACAGGTTTCTTTAGTTGTTGATCAATTTTAATCCCAAAAATTTATTTACTGACTCCTGATTTAACTAGAGCACTAGCCTTCTTTGTTGAAACAAGTATATCCACCTTAGGTGTGTTTGATCTGGATCATACTTCTTTATTTTAGGTTCTTTCTGGATAATTTAATCGGCATCCCCTTCTTCAAACTGATTTAATATCAGAGCATCTTCATAATCTTGTTGTGTCAAATGAGTAGTAGACAATTATGAATCATTTAAATGCATTGTAGGATCATCTTCAGTATCAACTACTTATTCAACCTATTCTACTGCATTATTTTGAAAAGGGGGGAAAACGTTTTGATCTTCTTGATTCCTTCTTTCTCTTGGTAAGATTTGAGGTACATTATTAGGTCTCTTAAACTGGTTAGGATTTATGTATCCACCTTCCTGTGTAGGTATGCTAGGTTTTTTTTGTTCCATTTTAAGCCTATCCATTTCAGATGTTAAGGTTTTCAACATTTTTTCCATTTCATCCATCTTAGACTCAGATGTTGTATGAGAAGAAGAAGGTAGTTCTTCTTTATGTTTTTTCCTATCTCTATCACCCCTGGACTTTAAATTTTATGTTGCTAGTATGTTAGATTCTACCTCAATAGTTGCTTCCTGCATCAGACTCAGAGTAGAAGACCTCCTTTCTCTCAATAACAGAGAAAACCCAACATCAAAGTCATTTACAAAAGTGATTTTGGTTGATGTTTCTGAAGGCTTGATTTCATCTAGAATTTTACTATACATTTTATTAAAACCTTTTAGTAAAATTAGATATAGATTCACCTTGTTTTCTTTTCAAAGCACCAAATTCAATGATGTAATATAAGTAGTATTTCTTATCTCTCCAATGTCTTGAAAATTTATCATCCAGTGCATCAATATCAACAATTGAATTAGGTGGCAGGCTTCTAAACCATTTTCTTGCTTCACCATCTAAACTCTACACAAAAAGTCTCATCTAAACATCTGCATGCTCTACATTAAAATTGTCTGCAAAGTTGTAGAAAGAATTTAAATGATCTTCAGCAATAACTCCTCCTTCTCCATTGAATCTTGGAAAATACTTCATATAATCATTGGGTGGGAAAGCATACAATACTTGTGGCAGGTTTAATGGTGCATATCTAGTTGCAACTATTGCATCCATTCTATTTACAACCATATTTGCTACCTTTGGTGTTTGAGTTGTAGGAGTGAGCGAAACTGGTGATGTAGAAAAAGAGATCGTTCCTTGAGTGAAGCAACTTAACTGAGCTGATACAAGTTCTTGATCTTCAGAAAATAGAGGTTTCTTTTATGGACTAAAGTAGGATGATGGTTCCAGAAAAAGAGGGTTTTCAAAAGAACAATAACATGGTTTATTTTTTGGTTCACTTTTAATATATTTACTATGATCTCTCAAAGCTTCAACTACAGATAAATTATTTGTTTGTTCTTCTTCAATGAGCTCGGCAAACAACTTCCATTGATTTAGATTTAGTTCTGAAATAGTTGAAGGAAAGGAAACAACAGCATGCTCAATAATAGGTTGTGTTTCACTCTTAGGAATCACTCCTTCATCTGGTGTGAGTTTGATAGTTTTAGAAGACTTTCCTTGAGTTTTGGTTGAAGGAAAATTTTCTTTTGAGAGAGAGGACTGTCCAAGAATGATTTTAGGTTTTCTTAATAATTTTTCAGGTTCTAACATTGCTACAACAAGCTTAGGGTCTGGTTTTTTTCTGGTAACTTGTTTCTTTGTAGAGGATGAGGAAGTTGGAGATTTTTTAGGTCCTTTTCCTTATCTTTTAGGAGCCATAATTACCACAGAGGAGTCACTGGGTGAAAATTACACAGTCTCATGTAATTTTCCAAAATCTTGTTCACCATCAAGATTTGGATTTGCTCTTGTCGCTCTCCCATGGAAAAATACTTCAAGCCTTCATCTCCAGAAACGACGCCAAAATATGTTAGTCCCTAAAGTTGCACTTGACTATGAGAGAGAGATATAGGGCATCATCAGGTTATTGCAATGTTATTTTAAGGATTTTATGAATTGGTTTTTTTAGGATGGTTGAAATCTAGTTCAAGGGTTTAAGGTAAACACAGAACTCAAAATAAAGACAGAAGATATACCATTGATTTAGTAAAAGGTAGTCACATTGATGGATCAGAAAAATAAGGAAAATAAAGAAAGGAAATATGAGAGCATTCAATTTGTCAACCCCATATAGATTTCTTATTTCAAAATATAATTTAGAAACAAGAACATGTACTTGAAGGCAAATCTTGATACTAAACAATAACAGTAAAGTGTTCACTGTGTTACTTAAGATCAAGAAATCAATGCATTGCAATAGAAAAATGACTTCAAGTAAGAAAAGAAATAGAATATGAAATGAAAGAAAATCTGACCACCAACATGCCTTTTCCATTTAGTATCAATGTGGAATAAAACTGTCTTAAAATAAAATTCAAAATAGGTCCTTGAAAGGCCAACTTGTCGACCCTCATAAATCTTCCTTGTGTATATTTAAAGTACACATAGTATTACTATAGATCCTATTTTCTAGTATTTAGTTTGTAATAGGATCTAGTCAATGCCTGTCTTCTAGGAGAATCAGCTCAAACGAGCACTTATAATGCCAATATAGTATAAATATCAACAGCTAACCCAAAATATCTTTTACAACAACTTGGAAAATCGCACAAAAATTGGAATCATATCTTACCGAGTTGTTCCATTCGAAATAACAAAATTTCATTTGATCCAAATATAGAAATTGAACTATTCATCTCTTACTGTCTGGGTAATAGCATCAAAACATTCAAAACTACAATAAAGAACTTCATAAACCATCATGGTATAATGACTTCACTGGCTTTGGGGTCTCTCTGCTTCAGTTTGGTTGTTAGCACAATATTATGCCATTATAACCTGAAATTGGATTCTCGCAACTCCTTAAGCATGGATTTTTGTTCTTTTATTTTCTTTTTAAAATCCTGTATCTTCTCTTGTTGTCTGAAATTCCATTGCTCCACCAAATCTTTCTCTTTATTTAATTGTTTTACCATACCATGTAGCTCCTTAATCCTATCTTTTTCATTTCTAACTTTAAACTTAAACTTTGTATATTCCTCTATAGGTACAGGTAGATTCAGGTCTATAGCAGCTTGAGATTTTATTAATTTGATCCTATATCTTGAAGATAATCTAGAGCTATGATATTCATCTTCAGTGCTATCAAAATCCCTGGTCTCTGGAAGGTATGGAATATGATTTAGTTCTGTAAAAGGATCATCTTTGTCATCAAAAACTACACATGTACCTCTAAACACAGATTCAGATTTTGAAGTTGATCTAGTGGTTTCTCTTGTCATAGGTCTCCTGGAGTATTGAGCAACCTATTTTCCCTTTTCTTGTCTCTCCCTCAAGTTTTTAGATTCTTTCTCAGTCTTGTGCAAATAAGGTGCCTCTACCTATTTCTTGATTCCTGTCTTGGAATCTTTTGAATTGTCCTCTATAATTATAAGATTCTCCTTTTTAATGGATGGATCAAATATGGCCTTTGAATTTAATCTAAATTTATTGACATCTATGGTGGAGTTTCTCCTAGGGCACTTAGGCATAGGTGTTGGATTTTTTCTCTGTTTTTTTCTCTTTGCACTCTTCTTACTTGTAGAGTTTTGTTTCTTCTTGACTGGGGATTGAACTGGGTTCATATTATAATCCTCATCCTCATCAATTTCCATCTTTATATATGGATTAAGAAATATGTCAATGTATTCATCTGGTTTAGATCTATTACCTCGACTAGTAGTAGATTCCTCGTGATCTTTACCTACAGGAAAATCTCCAATGGTTTGATGAGTTTGCAACTTCCTCTTTCTAGCCTGAGTTACCCTAGTTGTAGGTGATTCTTCTTTAATTAGGAACTCAGTGGCTTTAACAGTCTGTTTCTGTTGGGCTGATTTCTTCCCTTTCACATTTTTGGATTTGGTTGACTATAATTTTTTTCTTAAATATTGGATTAGCCAATCCCAAGGTCTCTGGACTTCGTTTAAAGAGGATATTACCAATTTCTTAACTAAACCCTGGTGAAAGAGAGTGCCCTTAGCTATAGCATGATGATATTGCACCCTCTTAGACATTTTAGATAAACTTTTAAGCAGAAAGTAGGGTAAATTAAGAGGATAATCACCATTAATATGAATTAGCAGTCTGATATGGTAAAGATAAACCAATGAAAACCTACCCTCGCATGTAATATACTTGTGGATGATAAGCAAAGTGGTATGTCATTCCTTCTTTACCCAAATATTTGGTATTCCCTTTTTCCAGTTAGGTTTTTGTTTCTCTGGGATTAAAAATTCATTCACAAATTCCATAACCACATTCTCCTTCTTCCACCACCTTTCTCCACCAACTAGCAATCTACAGGCTTTAGCAATCGAATGTTCAGTCACCAACATCAGTAATTTCCCAACTATAGCTTCAAAGCCATCAAAATTTTGTGTGAAGACCATTTAAATATGTTCATCATGCCCCTGAAAGGTTGTGAAAAATTCAAACTAACCCGCATCTTTGAACCTCTACACCATTTAAGGGTATGCTTCGAGTAATTTTGTGCCCTCAAGTTCTAGTCTAATAAAATGGCCACTCTTATTTGGTGCCATGTTTTTTATATGGTCTCGTAAACAAATCTGAGAGGATTGATGATTTGTATTCTTAGTTCTCGTGGACTGTTAAGAACTAAAAATCACTTCTTCCTTCAATTTGATCCCTGCATAAAATATTTGACACACTAAAATAGAAGGTGATGGTTCTATTAATGATATTCAAATATGTTTGATTTGATTCATGTATGGAAGGTACAACTCAATCCCTCATATGTAGTTTTTATAATTGTACTATCAACCCACGAAAAGATCATGGAGAGGCATGCAGATCCTCTAATCATGATTTGAGAAATTATGACGCGATCAGGGCAGCTTGGCGCATGTAAAAATATGATTATTCCTAGCTCTGCAGGAATAGTGTTATTCCTGTAGCGCCATTTGTGACTTGGAAAAAAATTGAAAATTAAAAAATGAATAGACAAGTGATGTGACAAGATTTATCATATCAAATCCTAAACCTTTAAAAACTTCAAAAAACATTTAAAAGTGCAATAAAAATGGAAAAATGACCATTTAAGCCAAGAGGTAAAAATCAAGTTTAGGTAACAAAGCATAAGCAGGGAGGATAAAGGATTAGGGACACTCACTTAATCAAAAACAAAGTTAGAGACTAACACCAAGCATGTAATCCATCGAGATGGATTCCCAAGGACTCTCGGGAGTAGAAAGAGGGGTGTATAATCCTTTCTTCTTGATGATTGGCTTGGCAATGGAACGGGCAGTGCAAGATCTTATATACTTGCTGAAGTCCTGTCGAATTTTTTGCCAATAAAAATGTTTATGTAGAACGACCACAATTTTCTTCATGCCAAAATGTCCTACCATCCGACTGTAGTGAGATTCCCAAATCATCTTTGCACGCTCGCTTGCAGGAACACATAGATGGCCCAAATGGCATAACAGTCCATCTTGAATGTAAAAATAGGTGACATTCACGCCTATTCCCAAGCGTTGATAGGTGGTGGCAAAGTCTGGATCTTGCTGATAAAGTTGGGGCCACTCAGATTCCTCATGCCCACAGGAATGGAGCATGGTGGTGAGTGCAACCATAGGAGGTGGAATGAGGCATCGATGACATGATTTGTTCTCCTTGTTTTATACTTGATGTTGAGATGGAACATTTGCAGGTAGATGGACCACTTCTGATGGAAGTCATTATGCAACTTCCTCAATGTTTGTATGAACTGCAAAGGCTTGTGATCAGTGTGGATGATTGTCTCCTTTCCTAGAATGTAATGTTTCCAATGACGACAGGGTTGTGCAATGGGATACATTTCCTTGTCATAGGTGGGGTATTTCTAGACAGTATATGAGAGTGTCTCACTATGGTATACTATTGAATGACCGTGTTGAGTAAGAATTTCACCTATAGCAAAGTTAGATGCATCAGTCTCAATCTTAAACAATTGTTGCAGATTGAGTAATGAGAGTACTGGAGCGGAGCATAAGTGATGATTTAGATCATCAAATGCTTGTTTTTATTCCTTCCCCCACATGAACTTTGCCTTTCCACCACCCTTGGTCACTTTCCTGAGGGTCGATGTGATATGGAAGAATCCCAACACAAACCGTCGATAGAAGTTGGCAAGTCCCAAGAAGCTTCGAAGCTCGGTTAGTGTAGTCGGGGCTGGCCAATCACGGATGACTTGGATCTCAATTAGATCCACATGTACCCCATGTTCGTAAAAAATGTATCCCAATTATTGGACCTTGTTCATGCTAAAGGATCATTTTTCCAAGTTGGCATATAGCTTGTGTTGATGTAGAGTGCTCAAAATCTATTGAATATGATGCATGTGCTCCTCCCAAGTTCTACTGAAGATGAAAATGTCATCCATATATACCACCACAAAAGATTTGGTGAAGGATATCAATACATCATCCATCAACCTCATGAAAGTTGTTGGTGCATTTGTTAGGACAAAGAGAATGACCAGCCATTCGAAGAGACCTTCTTTAGATTTTAATTTTGTCTTCCATACATCAGTCGGTTCGATGGGAACCTGGTGGTAGCCAAACTTTAGGTCAATCTTGTTAAAGAACTTGGCCCCCTTGATTTGTTAAAGAAGGTCATAAATTCATAGAATTAGGTATTGGTTCCTGACTATGATTTTGTTTAATTCTTTGTAATCAATGCAGAGTTGTCAAGTCCCATCTTTCTTCTGCACCAATATAATTGAGATTCCACAAGGAAAGGAGTTGGGTATGATGTGCCCCTTTTGAAGCATCTCTTGGATATAATGTTTGATTTCATCATTTTCAATCAGCGAGTGACGATAAATCGTTCCATTAGGTAGAGGTGCATCGGGGGTTAGATCAATTTGATGCTTGACTTCGCAGTGCATCAGTACCCCGGTGGGTGAGGTGAAGATGTCTCTGTACTCTTCCATGATTATGTCCACTTGCTTTTGTCACAAAGAGAGGATCTTTATAGAGGTCACAAATGTTACGATGACCTTCTGCTTACTGTGAGCATGAGTCACAAATAAGACGAAATTCATGGTCTGTGAAATCACCTTGTTGCATTGCTTAGTAGAGATTAAATAAATAGTGGTAGGTTACGCTAGCTCTGGTATCCTGTACAATTGTCTACCCAAATTAATAATAAGACTGTGGGTTCTAGACTCATACACAACATGTCGCTTCCACAAATATGGTTGTCCTAAAAGAACATCACAAACTATAAGGGGAGAAATATCACACAATACCTCATCTTTGAAGGGCTTGATGTCATAGGGCAGACGACATTGTTGCCTAACATGAAGATCTCTTCCTTGGTGAAGATATTCGATGGTTTAGAGCTCTGAGTGTGGTGTCATCAATAGGTCCAGCTGCTTGACGACATCTGCTAATATCAGTTTCTTATGACTTCTTCTATCAACAATGAAATTAAGGGGAGCCCCCTTTACTCACATCTATGAGTGAAAGAGGCCTTCCCCTTCCTCTGTTTCTTCTGGTTCACTTGGCTGGACTTTGGTGGTAGCGACAGTGGAATTGGGTTCGACATAAATAATATGTTTCCCTTCTTCTGGATTTAATTCGGAGTCAGAATCTACCTCGGACTCGGAAGCTTTCAACTCGACCACTAGTGACTTCTTGGACCGACATTCTTCAATGTTGTGCCAAGGGATTTTATGGTATTCACACCACTTTCCCATATCCTTCTTTGACTTCTCATTACCCTTCTTATGTTGCATCTTGGACTGGTTGTACTGAGAGTTTCCATCTTTTCTCTGTCCCTTGTTTTGTGGGTTGGGGTTGCCTTTTCCCTGCTTCATCTGTGAGGAGTTTTCATATCAAAACTCTTTCCTCTTCTGCTTAAATTTATGCTCGATCTTGACCACATATCTATAAGTGGTACCCAATGATGTGATGTCTAGAAAATCCATTTTTGTTTGAATTTATCTATGTAAGCAGCCAGGGTATTTGAGTACTAGATGTCATTCAGAGTCTTTGATACCCAATTTGGTTCACAGGGTATGGAAAATATTTGTGAAATATGGTACTGTTTGGTCCCTTTCTTGACGTAGGGTGGTCCATCTTGTGTATTGGTCCTTGTAGCTTCCAAGATGGTAGTATTGTTATTTAATGGAATCCCTGAAGAAATTCCATATGGGGGCAACCGCAAATATTGTATATTCCTCTATGGCCCTTTTCTCAGAGTAAGTATCCCACCAATCCTTAACATGTGGGACGACCTTAAGGAGTGTAAAAGTAATATATTCCCTATTAGAAAAATTGTGGACCGAAAAATACCCTTATAGAAGATTCATCCATTTATCTACAACATTCGCATCTATCATTCCTTTAAATAATGGAATATCAAAATTTACTTATACCTTGAAGCGGGTTGCATGGCCTCTTGATGAATATGCGTCTCCTTTGGGCAACTGTAGAAGGATTCGTGCAAAGTTGTCCATCATTTCGTTCCTTTGTCGCACAAGGGATTCCTTGAGAAACAATTTAAAAAGATCTCCTGCTCCATCATATTTATTATCATCCCCCATGAGTCGTGGTTGGGCTCAGCGCAACCGATCTTTCATCGACTCAAATGGTTTGAGTCCCAACTTCTTGTACCCAACTCTTGTCGGGGACATGCAATAAGAAAAATAAATCAAGAGCGAGTCGTTTTGATACCACTGATCTGGATTTATGAGCAGAACAAAATAAATAACATACTGAATACAATAACACAAAGATACACAGAACAAAAATAGATATCCAATGAATAATAACTTCTATTGAATAAATAAAATAAGCTGAAACTGTAAAACTGCAGAACTGAAAACAACTTGCTTGAATTATGGTAGCTATCTTTGAGAAGAGATGTGGTTGATACATGCATATGTATGAACAAAATGATTACAATGAGGCTCCAGAGGCATTTTTAACATTACTCATGAATGCCAAAGCCCTACACATCCAAAAACCTAACCCTGGGAGATGAAACACCAAAAGTTATGTGGGCCCTGATGGATAAGTTGGTACCTCAACTTATCGGGGTCGTAAATTTTGCATACAACCTCTATTTTAGGCATGCAATATCCTGTTTGAAAGGTATTTTCAATAACTACACATTATTCCATCAAAATTTGACTCCATCTATAGTTTGACTGTGGTAAGATAAAATAAAAAAATAAAAATGTTGTTTAGGGCCCCAAAACAACCCTGGAAGTACAAAAAGATGTATCGACATGAAAACTTCTAAAATAAGCCAGTTGGATTAGGTGGATGGCCACCAATATTCACCTGGAAACTGTGTAGGGCTTCAGACAGCGTAAGAAGTGTAGAACCCACAATTACAAATAATCACATAAGAATGTGTTGAACTAAAAACTGTCAAGAGGAGCCAATTGGAATAGGTGGGTGGCCACCAATGTCCACCTGGATCATAAAATAGAATGGTTAAATAAGTAATAAAAATCTGCGGTGACTCTCTTCCACTTTTGACAATGTCACTACTATGTGTTTCATCCACAACATAACCAATTACAGTAAGGATTATGGTTGCAATGCATGTACTTATTAGAATTGTAGTTGTCAAGTTATGTAGGCTAGTAATGCCCCGATGACAAGATAAAAACAATCATTTTTATGTTAATGGATTCTNTGTTTCATCCACAACATAACCAATTACAGTAAGGATTATGGTTGCAATGCATGTACTTATTAGAATTGTAGTTGTCAAGTTATGTAGGCTAGTAATGCCCCGATGACAAGATAAAAACAATCATTTTTATGTTAATGGATTCTCGAATAAGGAGCTAAGGATATCTCTATAACTAGGGTTTCCTCAAGCCCTGACCCTCTTTGCAGCCTCCCTCTTGTCCACAATTTTTTCTGGGCCATCCGCTCCTACAGTTGTGAGCACATGGATCCCCCCAGTCACATGGAGGAAGAAGTTTTGGAATTTTTTGATGACCCTCTCATGGGATACAAGATCTGGGCCAATCCCTATATCTGCTTCCCCCCCACCCCGTCAACCACTCTAACAACCCCTTGATCAACCCCCACTTTGCTCCCCCTGTATTTATCCTGTCTAACCCTATGGAAGTGCCTCATTCACTTGATTCTTCCTCCCCTCCTCCCCCCCTTCTCACATCTCCCATCACCCTTCCCCACCGCGAAACAACATTTCCATCTCCTACCTCCCCCTCAAATCACCCTCCCCCCTCCTTCCCTACCCATTATGGCCACCTTCTCTCTTCAAATCTCTATACACCTAGTCCCCTCCTATACTTGCAACTTAACCTTTCCCCTTTGTTCCTGATTCTCA
>SNQJ01S0067033.1:25275-47865 GCA_010110895.2 Picea sitchensis | reverse complement strand
TCAGATTCAAAGTGTTATTTCTGTTGCTATTTCGTATATCATTTCTGTGTATTGTGAAGATTATGCTGGATATTTTACTGTTATTCTGTCATTTCTAGCATTTCATTTTTGTTCTGCATATTTTATATATCTGGTATCTTGCATATTCTCAAAATAGCATATTTTTTTCTTAGATTCATTAACCATGATGGGAATGAACATCTAATGGAGGAAATCAACTCAGAGGAAATTCTATCAATCCTCCAAATATTCCAAAAAGAAAAAATCCCTGGGCCCAATAACATCCCTGCTTTATTCTTCCTTAAGTGTTATGATTTCATGGGGCAAGACCTGGTAGCAATGGTGGAATATTAAATATCAACCAAATAAAAGTTACATGTTTTCAAGGCCACATTCATAGCTCTCATCCAAAAATAAGATAACCCCTGATCACTCAACCACTTCCGAACAATCTCATTATGCAATAGCATTTACAAAATAATCACAAAGCTTATTGCAAGAAGGATTCTGGACCATCTGTCAAAAAACATCTCTCAAGAAAAAATTGGGTTCCTAAGAGGCTACCAAATCCATGAAGCTATTAGTCTTTGATAGGAGGTCCTTCAATCCATCCATACCATAAATAAAAGTAACCCTCAAAAGCTTTTGATATGGTAAATGGCTTTATCTAAGGCTCCTTCACATTCAAATTGGTTTCAACAACTCTTTTGTCTCCTGGATTATGAACTGCATTGGCACCTCCTCCTTTTCCATTCTCATTAATGACTCATCTTCTCCTTTTGCAAGTCAGAAAGATGTATTTTCCAAGGCTTCCCCCTCTCCCATGTTCTTTTTATCCTCGTAGCAAAAGGTTTGAGTAGACTCATCCACAAGGTGGTTGCCTCGAGATCCATCAAGGGGATCCATGTAAGATCGTCTTTCTCTCTTATGCATCTTTATTTGTTGATGATATATTCATTTTCTACAATGGAAATATCAACTCCATTCTACATCTCAAAGAAATCCTCACTCTCTTCTAGAAATCCATGGGCATGAAAACAAATAAGTAGAAATATTATTTCTTCTCATGAGGACTCTCTAAAGAATCCCAACAACAAGTTTCCCACATCCATGGCATCCCCCACATGAAATTATATATTGGTTTCAAATACCTTGGCTTCCACATGAAAGCAAATGCATATGTTAAAAAAGATTGGCAGTGGCTAGTAGAAAATTTTGAAAAACAAATTCAACATTTGGTGCAACAGATGGCTCTCTAGAGAGGGAAGACTTGTGACTGTAAAATCTATCCTTGAATCAATCCTTGTCTACTGGATATCTCTCACCTTGGTCCCAAAATGTATTCTCAATAAACTCTGGCAAATGTCTAACAAATTTCTCTGGTTTGGCCCCTCCTCACACTCTTCTCTGGTTCTTGCCTCTTGGAAAAAAATTACCTCTCTTAAGGAATCGGGAGGATGGGGCCTCAAGAACATTCATTTATTTTCACAGGCACTAAAAACAACACAAATTTTGGAGCTTGGTCCAAGGATCTGACCTATGGCCACAAGCTCTACAGATAAAGTACTTCCCTAGAGAATCTAGAGAGGATTGGATCAGGAACCCATCCAAAAAATATTAAAATGGCTCTATGGTATGGCAAGCAACCCTCAAAGTTTTTCCTTTGATTGGTAGATACCTTATTTGGAAAATTGGGAATGGCTAACATATTCTCATTGGAAGGGACCCCTGGATAGGTTGTGGAAACAACTATTTCCTACCTAACCCTTTAGTACACTCTCTAAATGGACATGGTTTCTACTATATAAACAAGGTATGGATTGGAAGGTGGCTAGAAGCCCATGAAATCGGCCTGGATGGTGAATTCTCTCTTCTTTGGGAATATTACACATCAACACTAACTCTCTCCAAGGTCCACCTCTCAGACATGGAAGAATCTATCATCTAGTCCCCTAACACAACTTAAATTTATAGGCCTAAATGGGGATACAAAGTCCCATCGAATCAGGAAGCTCCCCCTCCCTTGTGTGGGAAAATGCTTTGGAAACTAAAATGTCCACTAAATTCCAAATTGTTTATGTAGATACTTCTCCATGAGAAGATCCCAACCTGGGATAGGCTATAGAGAGGGAATTTCATAGGGCCTGGCAGATGCAGTCTTTGCAAATATGAAAAATGAATCAAATATCTATCTCTTCCTGGAATGCCCCTACACAAAATAGTTTTGGAAAAATCTTAGTAAAGACTTGGGACCAACATGTACCATTTCTATAAAATATATTGAAGAAGGATTACAAACTGGGCTCTCATCCCCAAATGTCACCCCCTTCAAATCCCTTCCCCTCATTTCCTCTTTGGGCATATGGATTTCCTAAAACCATGCCCTATTTGATGACAAGCTCCTCCCCCCCTCCATTTGTGTTTCTCAATCCTTATCCATACTCTTCTTCTATCCATAATCCCCTAACCCTTCTCCCCCTCTCCCCAAATCTCTCACCCACATTCAAACATATCTTCCCTAGGATTTCTTCGATGGTGCAACATAGGGCCAACCTTCCCTGAGAGGAGTAGGGGGGTATCATCTTTATTTTTTAAGAGCATACAATATATTTCTCTTGTGGGTTAGGCCCAACATCAAATAACCATATTGAAATGATGGTGTTCAATCTCATTCTTCTCTTATCAAAATAAAATGCCATCCAAAATATTCACATATATGGAGATTCCAAAATTGTCATAGACTAGATGAATGACACTTCTAGCCTTCATAACTACTCTCTCTAGAAATTATTCTCTAAATTGCATAGGATAAAAAATAATTTGTCATACATTGAATTGTGTCATGTTTATAGGAAAAAAAACCAAGAGGTTGATGGAATCTCCAAAAGTGGATTGGAAATGGATAGAAGGGCATGAAAAATATGGGGAAAAAATGTGAACATTGACAGGGAACATCTTCACATCCCCGGGTTCTAAATCTGGGTAGCTTCCATCTACATATTTCATGGATTTTTTTTCAAGAAAAAATTTATACTACTCTTTCAGTCTTTTTTTTGTACAATTTTTGTCTCCTCCCTTATAGAGGGACCTGCACATTCCCAATGATATAGACAAACAGTTTCCTACGAGAATTTAAATTTCTCAGACACTTTTATGTATGTAAAATGGGCTCTCAGGGCCAGGACTATAAATGAATCTATATGGCTACCATTTTTTAGATAAATATTCCTTCAGAATGCCACAAGCATCTAGAGATGTAATTTTGTTCCTATAAGTAATAAAATTACCAGTTTTTTTCCTTGGAAAAAAAATGACAATCTATGGAAAAACCCTAAAAATATAATAAAGAATTCAAGTGGATCCTAGGGATCGAGTTCTTGGATTCGGTATAAGGATGGGGAAGAAGGAGTAAAGGCATATCTTTTGTGGTTGAGCTATAGAGAGGACATGGCTAAAGAATCGCTAGTACAGTAGCGGATTGAGTGCTCGGGGGTGACCTGATGCTCATAATTAAAGTAGAAAGGTCTATGACTGGGTGGAAATTCGTCCCTCATTTTTTTATTGCATTTTCCAGATCAAAGATAAAGGTATCTCTAAACTCCTAAAGAAACTAGACTTACATGTTTGTTTGTTTCTTCACCACAGGAAAGTACCGCATTGTTGCTCCTATAAGTCAATTAAGTTTATAAATTTTTCCTTTGTTGGATAATAATGATTATCTGACTTGATATTTCCCTTTAAATCATTTATGTATTTATATTTGTTAACTGGATGAGACTATTACACAAACACTTGACAAACAAACTGTAATTTCTTCATATATGAAAAGAATTATGGCCCATATATCCCTAGTGTTGTAGCCAACATCTCTAATACTACTTTGTAATATACCCAACACCCTATATCATCTCTTGAGGACATGAAGTACTTCTTGAAACCACCAATTTCAGTCCAAATTTCTTTCTCTAATACCTTTCCTAACTATCCAATTATTAATTAATTAATTCATGCAAGTATTCCAATGGAGACTCATGCAAACATAATTAAATCATTCAATGGACAATGGCACCATAAGTTTACAAAAAAATTCTTAATCATGCAAACATAAATGAACCAAAAATAAATCTAATTCAATCCATAACATAAACAACATTGATTCATCATATTTACAAATAAAACATGAACACTCATCTTTCTAGAAATTAACCACCAACTATAAAAGAAGGATGTTCCACCCAACCATAGGATCTTTGTTGCACTTAATCTCTGTACAATAGAGACCACCCCCAATATGAGGTTATGAATCTAGAAGGATGAATTTACCTATGGTTGGATCTATCTTTCTTCACACAACCCGATTCCCAAAAGTCACAATTTGTTAACCCCTACAACTATCCCAAACCACTAACACTCTTTCCCCTTAGCCTACACAATCCAAGGAATGGGATCCCCTTCTATTCTATGTAGTCCCTCAAGCTATCCCACTTCCCTCTAGGGATTCAACATAGGTTGGCCAAGAAATACTGTTGTTGGGATTCCAAAGATTATTAGTTGTAATTAGTTTTCCTCAATAACAACAATTTCCTTTACACATAGTCATAATTCCCTCATAGTTTCATGGTAGTAGTTTTCCAAAATTTTATAATAGTATTAATATGGTGGCTTATGCTTAGAGAGAAAACTCCCTATAAAGAGACAAAATCCCCCATGAAGAATGAATATGATTAATGGCTTTCATGGCCAAGATCAAGGAGTATATTTGCATGTTAATGATAATTTGTGTCTTCATGGGAGGTACATGTTTCCCCTCTATTAGAACTAATCACAAAAATTAATAAATGCTAATTAAGTAGAGTTAAATACTTAGTCTTATCAATAATATTATCTTCATTTAGCCCCCTAAGCCCCCTTTATTTCCCTTCTTCTGGAGTCATAGCCTCCCATTCTTTTATTATTCTCCTTCTATAGCTTATGATGTATTTTTTTTATTATCATTCAATGTACAATTTAACATATTATACCAATAAGTTTTTATCCATTCATCATGTACACATATGCATTGTTGGTCCAGGGATCAAAACTAGGATATTACATTACAACTTGTTTACATTCCTAATTTGTCATGCATACTAACAATGTTTCACCATCCAATATCACTATTCTTGTACGAAGGTATTTATAAGGTATCCTAGATCAAAGGTTTATAGAGGAGGATCACAAAGCATATATGATATATACTTAGATTTCACCAAAGGAGTCATGAGTCATGGAAGAGGCTCATAAAACATATATGAGGTATACTTAGATTTCACTAAGAAAGTCACTTTTGCCAAAGCTTTGTTATTCTCATTGTGCTTATCTCTAAAATGATATTGATTCTATTATCGTCATGAGAAATAGTAAAGACGTGCTCTTTCACAACATTTTCTTTCATATTATCACATACCCTTCCATCAACATCTATGCACACTATGTAATAGGGAATCTCAATTAAAAAAAATTGTTTTTTCTTACTCTACTTCTAGTTATTGTGACATATACGATAATTAAATTATTACATATTTATAAAATATCTTCACACTTTTATTGTGACATATATGATAATTAAATTATTACATATTTATAAAATATCTTCACACTTTGAAATCCCACATGTACTATATATATTAAAGAATCACACATGTACTATATATTAAAATTGTGTTTTTTACTTAGTTCTACAACATTCTAAACTTAACTCTATTCAACACCACTTATCTTATTACCAAATTATTTACATAGATTTAACTAGATTCCACATCACTCCCATCATCTTTTACATCACTCACATCATCTTTTCTACACAGTTATTTACAAAGATTTAACTCGATTATGCACCACTCACATCATCTTTTCTACATTGTAGAGTTCATGTTCTACTTAAATTCCTAGTTCATTATAATTCTCACTTTTTCACCACTATCTTATTACCAAATTATTTACATAGATTTAACTCGATTCCACATCACTCACATCATCTTTTCTACACACTTATCTTATTACCAAATTATTTACATAGATTTAACTAGATTCCGCACCACTCACATCATCTTTTCTACATTGTAGAGTTCATGTTCTACTTAAATAATTCTCGCTTTTTCCCACTTCAAACTTAAAAGAGACAACACTTCCAATCATTCTTGATAATTACATAACCATGTTTTATCTTGATATTTATTAATCTTTGACATATTTTTAAAATATTATTTTCAATTTCTTTTAATCATATTTAATCGTATTTAATATAAAATATAACCAAAATTTGAATACACTTAATATGGTTTTGAATTTACCTTAATCGTTTTGGACAAGCAATACACACTAAGCATTCAATGGTGATATTACCTTCGTATATACACCAAAATATATAAAATATGATTATAATATAAAATATAACCAAAATTTGAATACACTTGATGGTTTTGAATTTACCTTAATCTTTTTGGACAACCAATACACACTTAGCATTTAATGGTGATATTACCTTCGTATATACACCAAAATATATAAAATATAATAAAAAATATACATAAGATGATTTTGAATTTACCTTAATTTTATTGGAGGAGAAATTGTTATACAATATTCAATGCTGCAATATGTTGTATATATAAGATGGGATTATTTTAGTGTATTTATGCATTATTCAATGTTGCAGCTGGTGATATATATATAATCAAATTACCTTAGTATGTACATTAAGGTAATATATTATCTGATGAGGTAATATATTATCTGATGGATTATTTTGGTATATATATCAAGGTAATATACCACCTGCTGCATTATTGAATACTGCATATATACATAAGGTAATACGATGGTGTATATACTATTTGTTGCAGCGTTGAATGTTGCTTAGCAGATTATATATCAAGGTAATCTGATCGTATATATACTATCTGATGCAAACTAAACGATTTGCATTTTGATTCTTTTTTTGATATATTTTTCAGTCGATTTTGTTCCAAATTCGAATTGTGGATTTAAGTGGTTTAGACTGTATAATTATAACATCCCAATAGTTTTTCAAAAGTTGAATCTATTAATATTCAAAAATACAATTTAAATAACAGAAATGAATAATTTCACCCAAATTTATATCACCAAATTTTAGAAAAATACCCAAACTTCATACGTTTAAACAACGCCATTGCTCACCTCTTATTCTTATCAACCTCGAAAAATAGAGGAACAAATTGCCTCACTTCTCATGAGACCGTTTAAAAATATTTAACTCTATTGTGAGATAATAGAAATACAATTTGCCGAGATAATAGACAATTTGCCCCACTTTTCAGCAGACATTTGAACGCGAATTCTATCAAATTTAAAATTCAGACTGAATAGGAAATCACGGCAATCCAGTTCTGTACGGAAAGGTTGTAATAAAAAATCGCTGGATCCATTAAAACTTAGACTACGACGTATGAGACATTTTAAATGCACCGTACCAAACTCCCACCATTAAGGCTCTGTCTTCCGGCAACGCTGTGGAGGCCTTGCAGCTGACAGGCTGTCTCCCTTGGATGCAGCCTTGGGAACTTGCAAGTACATTGAATGAAACTGACACAGTCGCCTGAGTAATCCATCCAACGTACAAAAAAGGGTAACATAATATCCATTAACAGCTGGTGGTGATGAGACTGTTTCTACTGTAAGATAACTCCATCTTGTTAAAAAATAAACTTCTGCTTCAAAATCTTTCTTACTTTGCATCATAACAGCAGTAGTCCTAAAGGGGATCATTTTAGAACGTAACCGTCCGTCACAGATGCACCGACACCCTGCCATTGCCCTTGCGCTCTCAAAATTTATGAAGAAACTTTGTGGAGTCGGCTTCCATGCTATACGTGGTTTTAGTATCTCATGTTTATACTATTTTGAAATGGTAAAGTCTAAGAAGGTATACATACCCTACCTCCTTATGGATTTGAAGCTGTAATCTTTTAAAAAGGAAACACATGTTCTTAACCATTAGGCCCACTCGTGTATATATGTTTAGTACGAGAATTCATATTTTACAATTTAGTTATGATAATTAAATTCTATTTATAATTTTTTTATGTGTTTCAACATATTATGGGCACAATTGAGAAATGTGTACATGTTTTTATGAACTAACAATTAAACTATGGACTCTTACAAAGGTTACTTGACTATATTGTTTGTGAAATGTGCACATGTTTTTATGAACTAACAATTAAACCATGGACTCTTACAAAGGTTACTTGACTATATTGTTTGTTGGATATTGGTTTGTATAAAACTCTTACAAAGGTTATTAGTTCCTCCCATAGGTATAAAGGGATTATAGCGATTGATAAGTTGTTGACTACATAAATATTTGCATAATACCTATTGTTGGAGCTAGGGAATTAAAAGCATATATTTTTATATAATAAAAAGTATCATATATGTACTGATCTGATTGGATAAGAGATTGGAGGTGTTATTGTCGGCTTCACTATTCCCAATGTTTTATATGGCAACATATCCAAACTTTTTCTCGTATACTATCTTTTTGAATCATATATTTGTTTTCTTCAATCGGACAACAATTGCATAAAGGGCAGATTCCACTTATGTTGTTCAAAAATATAACAAAGAAAAGGGATGTTAAAGAAAGGATCTTTCGGACAACCCAGACAACGTTTGTAACAGAGTTGCGAGCAGATATAGTAGAGGATCCGAAGAAACTAGCTAGCTCTACAACTGTTGTGTGTATACATCCACAAAATCATCCTCACTTTGCTTATAGAAATAGCCTTCAACGAATTTCTGCGATCTGTTTAATTTTTTTTTTTTTTTTAAGGGGAGAGCGGGGGGGGTGCAGTTGTGTATTATATTGTTCAATGTATTAATTCCTATGCTCGCGTTCCCAGGTTGAAGGTGTTTTAGTTTCAGCCAATGTGTACTCGACCCCCTTTGAACCTGTATGTGCAAAATGCAACTCTCCTGCTTCTCCCTCCGCTTTGATAAGTGATGATACGATTGATTGTCTGTGATGCGGTGAAAAATGTCCATATATATATGAACATTGCGTCAATGGTGTCATCCGAACAATGAGAAACATAACCGTGCATTGTACGATTAGGCAGTCTCTGTTACAAAATGTGTTTCCTAAGTTGGCAGAGTTGTCGTATGAAACGTATCTACAGAAAAAGGCAAGCAGTGTTTACATACTGCGGGAGCTTCGGATACACAACAAATTCACCTTAAATGAAGACAATGCAATTTTTCATATCGACTGAAGAAGGGAAATATATATATATATATATATATATATATATATATATCAAACTTTGGCAAGAAACAAAAATACCTCATGTGTCTCTGCAATATTTCTTGAACATCCAGATGAATGTTTGTCGGACTTGACTAGTTAGGATTGCATGCACATAATATTGTTCAGTCTAAAAAATGGGAAGCATGGCAGTAAACCCCATATATCTCATGGCCCAGGTTATTTTCTACTGGGAATATATACCAGATGTAAGAGAAAACGAATGCGACGACGTCTTTTCTTTGTATATCAAATTTTTTGGTGCAAAGGTCGATGGGTCCTACTCTATGGAACCTTCTCGAAACTTGTTTGCAGGTTGTTTGAAGTTTGGTTGGTTCTTGGTTGTGTGCTTCGTCTCTCAATTTGTATACCGTGGAACTCCAACTATTGTTTGGAGGACACAAAACAATATAATTGAATTTTTTAGCCAGCTAGCCCACAGATTCGCCTGAAAATTTCTATGGCGTTGTGACACAAATGTAGTATGTGGCTTGTTTTAGCAGATTACATTGATCAATGAACTTGGTAAAATTAGTGTCCTGAATTATTTGAAATCAACGAATATATACTATGTGAAGTGCAATTGTGATATCATATCAAGAAGAGTCCTTTAAAATTCAAATTGGTCATTGTTTTGGCATTTTTGTTTAATTGATGAACTCAGTAAAATTAATGTCCTGGAATAATTTTAAATGAACGAATATATATTGTCCGAAGTGCAATTGTGCTATCATATGAACAAGAGGCCCTTAAAATTCAAATTGGTCCGTGTTATGCTTGCGGTGATAGAATTTAAAAAAAAAACTTATTTTCTTTCCTTCATTTTTTAAAAAATAAGTGATTTAACATTCTTTAATAATTTAATGTAATTCAATTGTACAATATCAATATTTAATATTAATAATTTGGTATTTTAAAATAATGTTTTTAGATAAAGTTAGATAGGATGACCATTCGTAAACAATTGCAATCTTGAATCCGCCAGTGATGGGGTCCTGTCAAATTGTATGTCCCAAAACTCTGAGTGTTGTTTGGAGGACACGGGACAATAGAAGTGAAATGTTGAGCCAACCAACTCGCAAATCCGCCTATCAATTTGTATATCGCGGAAGTCTGGGTGCTATTTGTAGGACACGGAACAATAAAGGCTCAATTTTGAGCTCGCCAGGCCGAGAACCCGCGATCCAAAAAGTTCCTAAGTATGGAATGAGGGATCTGCATATGTTATATAAAATATCATATCCATAATTTATAAAAGTACATGTTTACTATGTATTGCTCGTTTGTCGGAAAACTTTTATATCACTCGCCTGACCAAATTGTACAAACTTTCTTGTCTAATTAAATTCTGCAATATCAATATTTAATATTAATAATTTAGTATTGAAAATAATGTTTTTAGATATGTTAGATAGTTGATAGGGATTACCATCCGTAAACAATGGATAACTGAAACCCATCAGTCCTTAAGTCCATCTGTCAATTTGTATATCGTGGAACTCCGAGTGCTATTTGGAGGACACAAAACAATGAAAGTGCAATGTTGAGTCAGCCAGCTCGTAGGTCCTCTTGTCAATTTGTATATCGCGGAATTGTGGGTGCTTTTTGTAGAGCGTGGAACAATAGAGGCCCAATTTCCAACCTGCCAGCCCGAGAACCCGAGGGCCAAAAAGTGGCTAAGTATGGAATGTCAGATCCATACATGCTCTATAAAAATTTTGTGTCCATAGTTTATAAGAGTACATACTTAGTATGTATTACTCGTTTTTCATAAAACTTCTAGGTGCGGGAGTTGGTAGATTCACGACTTCAGATTTCACTTACTTTTGTATCACCAACATGACCGACTGCTTCTTCGTTTGATACTGTAATAAATCAATATAAACTATCCCAAGTCCAATTGTCTTATGACATGAACACAAGGACCTTAAAATTCAAATAGCTGGCAAGTCCTCTTGTGAATTTGTATATCGCATAAATGTGGATGCTATTTGTAGGGAACAGAACAACAGAGGCCCAATTTTGAACCCGCCAGCCTGAGAATCTGCCATCCAAATAGTGGCTAAGTATGGAATTAGGGATCCGTGCATGCTCTATAAAATCTCATGTCCATAGTTTTTAGAAGTACATCTTTACTATGTATTACTTGTTTCCTCTGAATGTTGTTTAGAAGATACAGAACAATAGAAATGTAATGTTGAAGGACCCAGTCTGCAGCTTCAGATGTCAATTTGTATATCGCAGGACTCTGTATGCTATTTGTAGGATACAGAGCAATAGACGCCCAACTTTTAGCCCGATAGACCGAGAACCCTCAATTTGTATATTGCGGAACTCTGGGTGCTATTTGTAGGGCACGGAACAACAAAGGCCCAATTTTGAGCCCGCTAGCCCGAGAACCCACGATACAAAAAGTGACCAAGTATGGAATGAGGGTTGCATACATGCTCTATAAAATCTCATGCCCATACTTTATAAAAGTACATAATTGGTATGTATAACTTGTTTCTTGTGAAATTTTGTAGGTGCGGAACTTGACAGATACATGTGTTCAGATTTCCACCCATTTTTATATTAGTAGCCCGACCGACCTCTTTCCCGTTTCATATTATACAAAAATTTTGGAACGCAAGTTTCTGAATACGTGGGTTTTTCTCTGAAATAAGATAATTCACATCCTTTTATAATTTTATGTAATTAAATTGTACAATATCAATATTTAATATTAATACTATAGTTTTGAAAATAATGTTTTTTGGTAGTGTTACATAGTCCATAGGGATCAACATCCGTAAACAATTGCAAGGTTGGGCTCTCCAGCCCTGGATTCCATCTGTGAATTTGTATATGGAGGAAGTTCGAGTGTTGTTTGAACGACACAGAACAATAGAAATGCAATGTTGAGCGAGCCGGTCCGCCAGTCAATTTGTATATTGCAGAACTCTTGGGTGCTATTTGTAGCTAACAGAACAATAGAGGCCCAGTTTTGAGCCTGCCAGCCTGAGTACCCGTGATCCAAAGATTGGTTGAAGTATGGAATGCGGGAACAATACATGCTCTATAAAATCTCATATCCGTTCTTTCTAAATATAGATTTTATGTATTGCTCCTTTTTTTCGGAAAATTTCTTGGTAAGGAATTTGGAAGATTCACGTATTCAGGTTTCACTTACTTTTATATCACCAGCTCGACCGACGGACCACTTTCTTGTTTCATATTGTACAAACCTCCTTGTCTAATTAAATTGTACAATATCAATATTAAATATTAATAATTTAGTATTCAAAATAATGTCTTTAGATAATGTCCAATAGTTAATAGGGATTAGCATCTGTAGACAATCACATGCTTGAGGCTGCCAGCCCTGGAGTCCGTCCGTAAATTTGTATATTGTTGAAATCTGAGTACTGTTTGTATGAAACGAAACAAAAGGAGTGCAATTTAGAGAGACCCACCTCGCAGGTCCGCTGGACAATTTGTATATCGTGGAATTCTGAATGATATTTGTAGGCCACAGAACAATGGATTCCCAATTTAGAGCCCGCCAGTCCGAGAACCCACGATCCAAAAAGTGTCTAAGTATGGAATGCGAAATCCGTACCTGCTCTATAACATCTCATGTTCATACTTTATAGTACATATTTAGTGTGTATTACTCGTTTTTTTCTGAAAATTTCTAGTTTATCTTTTTTCTCTGTTTTTCCTTTTTGAAACGTGGGTTCCTGCATAAGCGGGTTTAACATTGCATTTCCATTGTTTTGCCCACTGAAAATAGCACCCAGAATTCCACGATTTACAAATTTGCAAACAAACCCCCCTTCATCTCGTATGCTTTCACTTTCTGTTTACTTGGTCCCTTTTCCAAATGTCTCATGCTTTTATATAAAGAACCCGAGATTTAGCAAGATACAAATTTCCCTCTTGCCATTGCACTTCCGTTGTTCCCCTACACACAAACAACAGCCAAAATTCCGCGACACACAAATTGACAGCCAATATCTGTCACTGAGATGCAATATGACCATCGAACCTTCACATCTCCTGGGTATATCTTTTGCCCTTCTTCTTTTGTAATCTGCCCGACCGCTTTCCATACTTAGGTATTTCTTGGAATCAGTTTCGCGGGTTGGTCGGTGCCTCGCCGCAATTCACCATCACTGTTGTCTTCTCACTTGTTTCTAGATATGAAATAATTAAGCTTTAATACTAGTAGTTCATCCTGCAGGAACCGTTAAGATTGTCATTAATGTCCACAAGTCTGAAGAATATTTGTCATTACTATGAATTAAACTAATATTTGCGCACAAGTATGTTATCCTTTCCAAGTATTCATTTCAAACACGATGCAATATGTTTTTTGTGCGCTGGCGGGTTGGCGCTTTTAAGAAATTTCTAATTCTTAATCTCTCTTCGTTGTCATCACCACCTTCGCACTTTTTTCTAATTATGCAATTAGTGATTTGTGATGGTGACAACTCATTCCACATGAACCCTAGAGATTTTCATTGATCAGCGAAAGGTTCGAGGATATATTCCATTGATACGCATTAAACCATAATTTGTGCAGGGTTATATTATCCCACCCTGATTTTCATTTCAAACACCGTCTAGAGAAAATGAAAATTCTTGTTAAGTTGTGGCAGCAGTTCTATCCAGATACAGTAAACACATTGGGGCATAATGGCCAGAGGTTCCACTATCCCAGGGCATATTCTTACTACTCATCCCCCTCCGCCCAGGAGAAAAAATGGAGATGGTCCCTTGGTACACCAAGAGATATATTTCAAGCCAAAGAATTGCAAGGCAACCATGCCTGCTCAGAGAACCTGCCTAGTTGCATTCATGGCTGGCGCAGAGGTTGATGTCATGAATTCCTAGTTGGAAGAAGATGATCTGATGGGCGATGATACAACAATGGATGATGGCAATGCAAAGACTCTTCCCACTCCTGCGCCCAAATTGAAATCAACCATAATGGACAAAAATTCCTGGCTCGGTGATGGTGGTCCTGACAACACCAAAAGGAGTTTTAGAAAAGAAACCGATGGTAAACGCAATAGCCGCTTTGCAGCGCGAAAATAGGAATTCCAGAGTTCCAAATTAGTCCATTCGGGGGGGGAAGATTTTCAGTGTAAAGTAATGATCTGTTGATTCTCCCAGAGATATATTTCAAGCCAAAAAATTATTCGCTTGTGGGACTAGTGTCCTGTTCTCTGGATATACAATTAACATCTTCGGGAATCAGGTCCAAAACTCTCACTGTTGCAAGGCATTTTTCTACTAGTCATCTCCTTCCACCCATAATGGACTAATTTGGGCCTCTGAAATTGCACGTGCAACCTGTGCTACTAAATTTTTTTCGACTATGCAGAGGTGGTTTCAGCTAAGGGATATTCCATTTTCCCTACAACATTTTTCATATTCTTCCTTATGGGAAGCTTTTAAAAACTATCAATTTCAGCAGAGGATGATTCATCGAGGAGAAAACTGTGAGGATATTGCATATTGTGGATCTCGTGCCTATGTTTGTCGCAGATACGTTCAATGTTTTGTCCCGAAGAATTGGGTCCAATTTCTAAGGATAGATGTACAATACTCGATGTTTTTCTTATTTTCTTAAATGGATTTGCTATTAAAAATAATTGCCTTGGACTCTTCGTTGTTGCTTCTTTTATGGATTTAATGCATGTTCTCATTGGCATGGTTTGGTGCTCTCGTACTTATTGGATATTGTGTTTACTTAGGTTATTTTTTCTAAGATGAAACATCTAAAAATTATATGAAAATGTACCATGCCAATCCACCAGCCTTTTCTGCAAACAAAAAATGGATTACACAGTTTCAAACCAACATTCAATTCTATTTGTAATGCAGATAGAACATAACAATACCAATGCACAATCTTGCAGCAAAATTGTTATTCTTGTTTCTAGACATGCAATTATTAAGTTTTAATGCTAACAACCCATAATGCAAGAAGTTTAATACTTGAGTTAATATGTTGTGGTCATGGAAGAATGTATCAAGAACATAGTTACACCCACACAATCCAATAAAATCTAATCTTCAACAAATCATTTGCTGGCAATTAGTAGAAAATGAAGTTTAGTAGTTATGTTAATATGTTACAGTCATGGAAGAATGTATCAATAACATACTTACACGCACGTGTTGCAATAAAATCTAATCTTCAACAATGCATTTGTTGACAATTAGTAGAAAATGATGGTTTTGCAACAATGGGGCTTCTTTGAAACCAATTTGCGCTTACGAAAACTGCCTTTCGCCTTTCTATTTTCCCACTCTTTTATTCCCTGTAGTTTCTCTTCCTAGTTACTTAATCGTTTTTTTCCGAAAATGCCTTGCCACGTGGCTTGAAGGATTCACGTGTTTCCAATGAGCGCTACCCCTTTCTTTAAATTGACCCTCTATTGTTCTGTGTCCTACAACTAGCACCCAGAGTTCCACGATATACAAATTGACACRCAGACTTGCGCGTTGACTGGGTCAACATTTCACTTCTACTTTTCCGTGACCTCCAAATAGAATTCAAASCTCCGCGATATACAAATTGACAGATAGGCTTCAGGGATGGAAGGGTCAAGATTGCCTTTGTTTACAGATGGAAAAGTGTTAAAACAAGCCATACCACATTTTCCCCACATAAGCTATATTAAAGGGCAAAGCATTTCCTCTATAGTTCTGTGTCCTGCAAACAACACCCATAGTTCCGCACTATACAAATTGACAGTCGGACTTGCGGCCTGGCTGGCTAATAAAATGCCTCGTAGTTCGACAATATACAAATTGATAGACGAAGCATATAAGCAATAACCAAGTAAACTCACAGATCGTATTCTTGGTCATTGTTTTCTGTTCCTACCAACTTCACAATTCTGTTTCGTTTCTCTTTTCCCTGAACTTTATATTTTTTGTCACTTATTCGTTTTTTCAAAAATGTATGGCTGCGCGCTTGGGCGGTGTTGTGGGTTCACACTTGCACTCATCCTATTTTATCACGGCACCGACTGATCGCTTCCCCATTCCATACCTAGAAACTTCTTCGACCATGAATTCCCAGCAAGTGGGCTCTAGATTGGACTTTTGTTGTTCCATGGCCTGCAAACAGTACCGTCACTTCCGCGATATACAAATTTGCAACCGGTCTTAGATCATACCCTCTTCTGTATTACATTCCACCTATCATGCCCTCTTCCGTGGTATACATTTTGCACTGAAAACTTCTAAGAAATACAATTTACCCATCCGATCCTCGCATATTTTGTGGAACTATTGTCACCCCATTTTGAAGCCCGTCTGTCCACTTTCCATACTTCACCATTTCTTTTAATTTCCTTGGCGGATCGTCGGTTTGGCGGGTTGAAGAAATATTTAGTTTCTAGTCATCGTTTCCTATGCCCGTGCCGCTTTGCAATTAGTAATTGCCAATTATATATAAGATCTTATTTCTAGGCATGCAATTAGCAATTTCCCTATTCCATACTTAGCCACTTTATCGGAATTCCGCAAATATACAAATTGACTGTTGAACTGCCCCATCATCATCTCTTCCGTTTTACACATTTTTCACTCAAAAATTCTGACTTTGCTGGAATTCCACAAATATACAAACTGGCCACTGAACTGCCCCATCATCATCTCTTATGTTTTACACAGTTTGCACTCAAAAATTCTGATACATAAATTTTGACCGTGCAACACTCGCCTGTCCTGAGTATCCTCGTAACCCTTTTTTGAATCCCGTCCAACTGCTTTTCAGAGCTTGCCATTCTTTCCTTTCTCTCTGCCATCTCCGTCACCTTCTCACTTGTCTATAATAAAAGATTTTTATTTTTATTTATATATATATACATATATTGTTTCTAAATATGGAATTACAGGCATTTAATTCTAACAGCTCATCATGCAGGAACTGTATAGATTGTCATTGATGGGCGAAAGGCTCGATGAGATCTCCTATTGATGTGCATTAAACCAAGACTTGTGGGGGGATTATATTATCCCTTCCAAGTGTTGATTTAAAAGTCACGAAATGTCATTCGCACGTCGTGGCCTTCGCACGTTCATGAAACCTCCAATCCTTAATTGCTCTTCATCGTACCCACCACCTTCGCATTTCTAAATATGCAACAAATAAGCTTTACTGCTAACAATTCATCATTAATCAGTGAAGGGCTCGAGGAGCTTTCCCATTCATAAGCATTTAACCAAGATTTAGAGGAGAGTTACATTATCGGCTCTAATTGTTCATTTAAACCATCATCTGGAGCAAACCAACATTCTCGTAAACCTATGGCATCAGCTCGACAATAGTTCTGTGGAGATACGGTGAACATCCTTAGGCGCGAGGACTAGAACTTCCAGTGGTCCAGGGAATATTATTATTACTCAACCTCTGTTGTAGAGAACCAAGTAATTTGGACCTCCGGGATTGCTCATGTAGGCTGTGTCCCTGAGGTTTTTGACTGTAAGGACCTGGTCTCTTGGTGCGTTGATAAATTTATTTCAGAAAAAAAAATATTCCACTGCGGGACCGCTCTTCTGTTTCTTTGTCACCTCATGTCTTCCTCCAGATGATAAGATTGTCAGAGCCAACATTGACGTTCAGAGGAGAAGATTTCAAGAAGTTCCTAGCAAAGCATAATAATGGGTTGGACCTCTTGCCCCATTTTTTGGAAAACCCAATTCTAGTTCCTGAAGATATTACAAGCTTCCAGGTTAGTTCATTTAGAAATCCATTTTGCGAAATTGCCTAGATGTTTACAAGAATAACGAGACAGGAGTCCACATCAACTATTTCCTGGATGGCCCTTTATATTTTGTATTTCACAGTCAACGAACAAGCCATTTTTGATTGGGGCAGGTTAATTTCTCATGAAATCTGTTCCCAATTGTCAAGCTTCAAAAGGGAAAATAAATTTTATATGTCGTCCTATTTAGTTTTTGCAATAACACATTCCTGTCAGTTTCCACAAATGTCTCTGTCCAAGAATGTCAACTGCGAATTTCACCCAGTAATGTTCTAGTACCAGGCCTTGTGTAAGCGCAAGGCTTCCCACTATTTTTATGAGGTTTTTAATGGCTTCGTGTCTATTTTCAAAGTTTTGTTGTTAGGAGAAGATGCTCCCCATATATCTGAACAGGCATCCATTTTTTTGGACAAGAAGGGGACACTCGAACATTTGGATAAATACATTGTCATAAGAATTTTTGGCTTCACGGAACAACCTGCTCTCCTTCCATGTCACATTACGGACAAAATGTTTGTTGCAGAAGTAACACGACAATACAGCTACTGGTTCCATCTGTTGCAAATGAAGAAAAAAAAATAGTTCATTCCTCTACCTTGGAAAGTAGGGGAGTTCTTGTTGAAAAAAGTAAAAAAAAATAACGAATTCACAACAAATTCTAGCATCTCCAATCTGAGATATGCTGAAATCATAAGAGGGTTCAACCCCTATAATATTTTTCGACAACATTTACAAACACTTGGCCTCAACGATTGTTTTTTTAAATAAACTCCTGCCCAAAAAAAGAGACAGTGGCACCAATGGTCCTACCGCTGATGTCGACGATGTAGACACAGTGAAAAGATGCACTAAATTGTACACGCAACAGGGGAAAGGCCCCGGTGACAATAGTGTTCAATCGACAAATAACACTCCAAAAAGTATGACATCCCGGAGCATCTCCAACGGTCCACCACAACAACAAAGAAACTCAAAGTTCTTCAAATGGAGGAGGAGATAATGACCCTCCTCACTCTAAAATTGATAGTTCTCACAACCTTCCAATAGAGAAGAAGAGAAAAAAAAATGTGGGGCAGGCAGAAGAGACAAAAATTCAGAGTGAGAACATGGAACTTGACACTGATCTGGATAGCATGATCCACTTCCTTGATCAACCCAGATACGCCATCCACCATAGCCATCCAATGGACATATCCGTTACCGAAAATTTTGACGAAGACGAATCCTTCATGTTCTAGAGCACTGTTTTTGATAGCCAGTCCAAAAAATTGATAATTTTAAAAAAAGATGTTAAAAATAAAAAGGCAAATCTTGTTCAGAGGTTGACCTTGCCAACATGCGGTCATCCCAAATCTGTCAACTTCACACTGTGAGCGGAGAAGCACTTCATGATTCCATTGGAGGCATCAAGACTGAGAATGCCAGACTAAAGGACCGGGTCAAGGAATTGGAAGAGGCTTTCATTCCTATGCCATTGCTTGTCGATCCTTTGGCAATAGCCATACCTACCACACATGGAGCCAACGTAAAAGTATCCTCCACCCTGCTCGCATCCTGTAAAGGATATGTAGAGAATAATATCAAAAAAAGAATGGAATTGGTTACCCAGGCGTGGAAAAGATCACAAACCATCACTTCCCTTGGAACCAGGGCACATAGTTTGCTCGAACATTTGCATGGCGAGTTAAAAGATGAAGAAAATTTCTTTTTAAAAATGGGCAATCCTTTTGGCACCATTGTCAACAATATGATAGAAACAAAAAGAAGAGAACAAGATATTCCATCCAAAAACCGGATCAGTCAATTGAATTCATGTTGGAAAGAAAAAGTGAAGAACCTCCATCTCATTGTTCAGTCATGTGAACAAGCCATATCGAAGAAAGATAAATTATTCACAAGGATGTCAATATAGACTTAGTCGAGAAAACCAACGACTTCCAAGACCCCGACTTAATTGCAAAATCCTTTCCCTTAACCAGGCAAGAGTTCGATAAACAAGTTGCTATGTTTAAGGCCTTGTCTCTGGAAACGTTTTACAACATCCTTCAATTTGATCAAGGTCACGTCCACGACTGGCTAGTCAAATATTCAGTACAGAATGAAGAAATTCATCAGGCTCTCTGTAATCTTTCTATCGACTTCTAGGAATTAGAAAATGATATTTTCAACATAAAAATCCAAAATGAGATCAACGTTTCCCCAATGAGAATCTACATTGAAGAATGGCGCGAAACACAATTGAAGTAGGTCGTCGACGAAAGGAAACAGGAAGTTGTCAGGATTCTAGCATCTGTCGACGACATCATTGAAACCGCAGTCGTCGGCGACATCAATGAAACGACAACCACAAGAAAATATCCAAAGGCCTCATATGTACCCTCACTGTAAGTCTATTGATCACATCCTACTTTGTTTATCAACCCAGTTATTCCACTTTTTAAATACAGATGTGTAGGCAAACAATTATACCTTTCCATTTTTTTTTTTGTAGGTATTGCACTCTATCTTATTTCTACAATCTTGTTTCTTGTACATATTTCTCTAATGGTCCGCGGGAGCCCCAATCCTAGTCTACATGACAAACGCATTGAAATTCCAATTTATATGTAACTGACTTTAATTTTTTTGTATATTTCCAATTTTCCAATAGCACGTAACAAACTTTTGTTTTTTGACATATTTCAAATAAAAATGGTTTCTTATCTCCTTTTACATTTATGTTTTCATACATTCTTATCTTTCAACAGTCTCTATGACAAATGCATTTAATTTTTTATATGTAACCGACTTTTAATTTTTTTATATATTTCAAAATAAATGATGCTCTACATTACAAGTGTCATTTACTTATACCCCTTGTTCACAAATGCATTTAAATTTTTATATTTCTTATCTCCTTCTAATTTTATATCTTCATATATTTTTATCTTTCACTAGTCCATATGGCAAATGCATTTAAATTTCCAAATTTATTCTTCCACTGTCAACAAATTTGTACTTTCTTATATACTTTCAAAAAATAAATGTTTGTTATATACCTTCAAAAAATAAATGGTTCTCTACATGCCAAGCGTCATTTACTTTTTCCCCATGTTCCATGATATATATGTTGCACATAACATTTCCGTGATATACATTTTGCATCGAACACTTCAGTCATTTACAATTCGACCCCAACCCCATTTTACACAATTTGCTTTCTAACCTCGTTGGCAGGGACTACACTGCCACACAACCTTGTTTGACTATATTATTTGTTTGATATTGGTTTGTATAACAATATCAAGAGAACAAGAGGCTATCACATATTGGGTTGAATGATAATAGAGATAGCAAGGAGGCTATTACATGTTAGTTTTGATAATATCGATACTAAGAATCACATATTAGTTTATTTGTTTTAATATATAAGATGTGGGGTTCTAATAGTTTATTGGTAAATCGTGTCACAATGGATACAATTTTTCCAAGAAACTATTATTTTTGGTGTAGTTGGATACACAAACTTGAGATGAGGGTGGTCGAGAGGTTTCAAGGATGTCTACAAGCATAGACAAGATTGCGAAGAACGATTGAGATCCATTTTTGGTGAGACCTTTTCAACCACAACCTTGAGGTCATGATATAGGGTGAGATGGTCTATTTCCCTCAATGGATGTGAGTGTGGTAGATCCTAGGATGCCTATCATGAGCCATGGGGATACAATATGAATGTGGGTGTGGTAGATTCTAGGATGCCTATCATGAGCCATGGGAACATAATAGACTCCTAATGCTTGTATTATGTTATATTTGATAGAGAAGTTGTGAGCCATGGG
Source organism: Picea sitchensis (assembly GCA_010110895.2). NCBI lineage: Eukaryota > Viridiplantae > Streptophyta > Pinopsida > Pinales > Pinaceae > Picea > Picea sitchensis. The sequence goes on along the minus strand of SNQJ01S0067033.1, from coordinate 25,951 downwards.
AACATAATATACTCCTAATGCTTGTATTGTATTATATTTAATAGATAAGTTGTGAGCCATGGCTACATAATAGACTCCTAATGCTTGTATTGTATTATATTTGATAGAGAAGTTATGCAGAGGCAAGACAAATTTCTATTGTTTAATAAGTTTAGGTGTCTTGTGAAAAAGCATCGAAGCACTTATACACCTCTTATGAAAGCACTTATACACCTCTTCTCTTTTCTTAAGGGTACATTTGCTAAATCTATTTGTAACATGTGAAAATCTTAGTTTAATATGATCAATTTTGTATAATTTCAATACTGATTGAGTGGGCCTAATGGTTAAGAACATTTATTTTCTCCTAAGAGGTCTAATGGTTAAGAACGTGGGGCTCCTCCTAGGAGGTCACAGGTTCAAATCCAGAGAGTGGTAGGCTATTTATATCTTCGTAGACTAGTATATTATTGTAATAGCATTGAGAGTGTGTAATGATTGGAAGGAATGATTGTTATCCTTCCCACCCATGTTGAACTCATAACTAGTATGTTACTGTAATAGCTTTGAGAGTGTCATCTATATCAAGCCGTTAAAGACACTAACAAATAGTCATTATGTTTATAATATTTATTTATTTATTTATAAATAAATAAATAATATGTATTCCTATGTAAATAAATAAATATATTATTTT
>SNQJ01S0067033.1:7970-25225 GCA_010110895.2 Picea sitchensis | reverse complement strand
ATATATATATATATATATATATATATATATATATATATATATAAGACCAATTGACACCAAATTGGTCTATGAGAACTCTTTGCTGAAAAAGTCTACAGAGATATACATATCCTACTTCCCTTTGGATTTGAAATTGTGACTTTTTAAGAGAAAACACATGTTCTTAACCATTAAGCTCACTCAAACTCTCTCTATATAACATATGAATATTAGAAAATAAAAAAGACAAAATGAAATTCAAAATTTAATGTATGTAAGAAAAATAAAGAAAAAGACAACTCTATGGAGATGGATTTGCTATCATAATCTACATCTAAATAAAGAAAAAACAAATTCCAAATATGGCANACATATCCTACTTCCCTTTGGATTTGAAATTGTGACTTTTTAAGAGAAAACACATGTTCTTAACCATTAAGCTCACTCAAACTCTCTCTATATAACATACGAATATTAGAAAATAAAAAAGACAAAATGAAATTCAAAATTTAATGTATGTAAGAAAAATAAAGAAAAAGACAACTCTATGGAGATGGATTTGCTATCATAATCTACATCTAAATAAAGAAAAAACAAATTCCAAATATGGCAACATACCCATACCCAACAATAGGACATTCATAACTCATTTTGCTATTGTTTTCTTCATTTTCATTTCCTTGTGATGCGCTTTTGCCTTTGGATCGCTACTTTCCCAACACTAAGTGATTATACATAAAGTAAAGCAATTAACGACGAGTAGTAAAGCAATTAAGAACGAGCATAACGTACAGATATTCTTATCTTTAATTAGAACGACGAGCACCTTCCTACATAAGTAAGCATGGCATGAACATTATACAATTAAAAACCAAAACACTTATACGGTTCCACGATGTGGTTTGTACAAATCTCACGAGTTTCCATGTTACCTCTCCGAAATGAATGTTTGGATTAAAAAGTGCATTAAATATATCAAATGTGGTTTCATAACAATATTTTTTTTATTTTCTTTAGTATTTTTGGTGAGAAATTTTTTTAGGGAAATTTAAGAGATGTTTCCCTATATCTGTGGATGGAATTTAGAATTTTTATTTTTAATTTTTTTTAGTGTTTTTGGTGAGAAAATTTTAGAGGAGAATTTAAGAAATGTTTCCTTATATTTGTGGATAGAATCTAGATTTTTTGATTTTATTTTTTTAGTGTTTTTGATAAGAAAATTTTAGAGGGAAATTTAAGAGATGTTTCTCTATATTTGTGGATGGAATCTAGAATAAACCTACTAGTATAGGGGTTGGTGTAAGTAAATACTTCTATCTCATACACATTAATTGTAATGGAAATTTGGAAAAACAACAATCTGTTGATTAGGAAGAATTACTAGAGATACATGTACAACTTATTATAATATGGCGTAAAAAGATCCAATGTAGGAAAATTGAGTAAGCTTTCAGAATATATAGCTTTTATTTATGGAAAATTTGTATAACTCAAAAAAAATCATGTTGTTTAACATTGGTATGTTACCTTTTCTCTAAAATATAATGAATATGTTCATATTAAGATATCAATATAATATCAAAATGACAGAACGTTTTGAAACAAATTTGTACATAACATGCGGTTCTTGTGCATCGCTATTTTTAAAATATTTTTTAATGTTTTTTTTTAAGAAAAAAAGAGTTTGATATTTTCTATTACATACAATAAAAAAATATTGGCATATCATCGAGGGCCTACCATGCAAGAAACCAGACCCCTGATCCAGTATTTAGATCATTAATTTCTACCATTGACATAACTATTATTAAGCTACTTAGCCTAAGAGTATCTGAGATTTTTTCAAACTTAGACATATAATTCAAACTGGATATGTATCTAAAAAGTTCCAACATGACTGTAAAGCTGTCAAAATCAAAGAAAAACATGACTCATGCCTCAAACCCGTCAACCAATTGCATGGCTGAGAGGCTCCTTTCCCTTAGCATCCTTCTGGTCAGACCCTGGAGACGACTGGTCTTCATCCACTATGATAGGCTTCTCCTTGGTCCCCTCAAAGCTGGAGGTTCCCTCTTGATTGCTTTCCCACTCTCCTAATTCCCCTTCAGGATGAACTCTAAACATGACCCCGAACTGTGCTTTGCACATGAGCTTGAACTTCCCCTTGAAAATCTGAATGGCATGTAGGGTGACCCTATTCTCCTATTGTTGCTTCTCTAATGTTTTTCCCATCATAGCCTTCAATATCCAATATGTTTTCAAATTGTTTGGAAACCCTGTGTAGACTGTTGAAAAATCTCTCAACGTTTCAGGATAAGTAGCGCAACCCATCTTCAAGAGATACTCTACGGTTCTCACTTAATCTCTCTAACCCTAATTTTTAATTAATAATGTTTTTCACCCTGAAAGAAGGTAATCACATGTCGTATCATTAGGTTGAAACAGTTATTAATTATTGACATTTTTTATCTGGTTGATAATAGGTGCCCAAGATTTACTTAATTTCTAGTTGTCATCACGGTTGATATTATTTGGGTGTTTTTCAATTTCTATAGCTTTTACAACACATCTTTTTGTTTAATGATCAACATTGATGATGACTTCCATATTTTCTAGGAATATGTAGTGTTTGGAGGCTATGGAGTGCTTTGAAAATGGATATTTCTTTGTTCACCCATGTATGATGTTCAAATTATGTTATTTTAACCTATTTTGCATAGAGCGACCAACCTCGCAAATATATACCTTTTCGTAGTCATATGGAATGGAACATACACCTTTATTCTTTCTTGGGTCTGTTCGATCTTTCGCACAGTCAAGCATTCTTCTTAAAGTATTCATAGGTGAGAAAGAAACTCTTATTTGTTTCAACGAGCTTGAGATATTTGGAATCCTGAGTGTGCGAGTGGACCAGGTTAGGAACCCAATCCATAACCTATTCAAGAATTTCATCCATCGAGGTTCATCTTCTCTTCTTGCGCACAACCTCTTCCACATTTGTAGGCTCCCACTTCTTAGAATCTATGCAGAGGTTATGAAAATGATTCTCCACCTCCCATGCTGCTCTAACTTCTCTAGTTCGAGCCACTAGTCTAGGCGACGAGGGAGACCCAACCGCCCTGCGCATGTTCCTTCTCTTCCCTTCACCACCTATGGTGTATTCCTTGGTCATCATACACATGAGAAAAAAAACATCCATGTCCCATTGCGCAACACATGAGAAAAAAAACATCCATGTCCCATTGCGCAGAGCCGAGATTACCCTCAAACCCAAACAACCAACAATATCATATGTTAGTGCTAGTTCCTTAGATGAATCTTTTGTTTGACACACCGAATACACTGAGAGGGGCGGGGGGTGAACAATGTAGGTCTATTTTCCCAAAACTCCTTAGTTAACAATCACCATTAACTCTATTACCTATTTTTCATTTATAAATCTCCAATAATGTCATCACATTATCAAAAATATATCAATAATATATCATCAACAAGTCATCACCAAGGAACGAAAGAACACAAGATGTATGCAATTTTATTTTTATTACGGACTACAATCCTGGGGTTTTTCAGCAACAACTGAATAGAGTATAATTCTAAATGAGAAGACTAACTTACACTCATCACCAACTGAGATGAGACAACAATCCTCAAAAAAATATCAATTTGTACCTGCAGAACAAGTGCATCAACCATGCACCACCATGCACCAAACAACTCCAGAATCAACATGTATCATAAACAGTGCATCCAACCATGTACCAAGTATACCAATCATGTGTCAACTAATCACAAAATGACTCATCAATATGTACAACATCACTAACCATAGCTCATGTATGTGCCAACTCATCAATTGTTTGTCTCAACCATGACTAGTTTTGGATTAGTCAACAACCCTAACTTAAAATAATCATAACTTTGTACCTGGGCAATGAATAAAGATATGAAACTGATACACAATGTTCTTCAATGCATTTTATGAAATTACTCCAGGTATCACTACTTTGAACCCTCTCTCAGAAAGGAATTATAGAAAAGATGGCAAACCTTGTTGAATTCTCGCTTATCCTAGAGAGCGACCTCGTAGAGCGTGTCTCGCATTGCACATTTGTTGAATCGATATGAAACTATTAAAAGCATAATACATATTTTAATATAACCAACATAATTTGTATCACTTAATTTTTATATGTTATGAATAAGTTATGATGTTTTTACTTGAAACACTTGTTTTAGACTAGTTTCAGATCAGCCACAAAACCTATTTTTCCATTTAATGCATTCCAAAAATACAACGACCCACAAGATGAATTTTTTACCACCAGATTTTGATATGTTTCTCAATGATATATCAATATCATGGTCTGAATCAATTATAGAAAAAGTTATTACAGAAAATGGTGAGATGACCAGAAATCACGATACCCTTAGAAAGCATCATGAAAATAATTTATCCTCCTTTGAATTTCGGCCTTTTTTACTTCAACTTCCCTCTGAAATCTGTCTTAGATATCCTTTGGTTACCTTAGTCACCTATATATCTTCAATATTCTCAAGTGTTCCACACCAAAATGCTCTCAAGAAGCTCTCACAAGAAGCTTCCACTTCAATACTCCAAAAATATTCTCACAAGAAGTTCTCCATTAATATCTAAAAGATATTCTCACAAGAAGCTTCCATTGATCCAAAAAAGGATTTATCTATAAGATACCATTGCTATATTATTTATATTTTCATCCTAGTTCACTTAACCCATTTCTAGGTCACTAACTCTATTTAGCAAGTAAACATTTAAGGTTTCTTTTATGATTTTGTTTAGTAATGATGAGTTCTTTTACCACATTATAAAATGTGTCATTTTCATACCCCAATTCTAAAATGGGTTCCATCGTAGAAGCAGATTTTCAATTTGATGCATATTGATTTTGAGGTTTTATTTTAATGGTACCAAGGATAAAAATATTATTTCAAATGATCTCAAAATTCTAATGTTTTGAAAAGAAATAAATAAACAAAAACATCTTATTTGTTTTTAGGTGCTGATTTTAATGTTTCCGAATACCATCTAAGTTTTGAAGCCCATGTTTGAAAAATGTTGTAGTTTTGACTCTGTTTTTTTTAAAAATGGTGCTACCTGCAGCACCACTTTTTGATTTGGGGTTGATTTTTGTGTTTTTTGTGCAAAAATATGGGTTTTTGTGGCCAGAGTTCTCGCTGAGATCACAGCTCATTGTTGGTAACTATGTTCGAAAGGTAAGTTGCCTCCTCAATCCATTCAGTGACATATTGACAATTTGCATAGGATACAATCCAACTCCAGCAGTATAACATAAGAAGTTGATGCAATCTCCAACATGTATATTTTCCAAGGCCCATGCCACCACACTACCCACAATCATTGACATAGTGTTTTTTGAAAATCAATCTCTTGTTCAGAATTTGCACTATGCCTCATTCATTGAGCAAAACCCTAGTCCCAAAGATCATGCAAAAAATGCTTTATGGGAAACATAATGACATTTGAGGGGCCCCACTATCTGAAAACTGATGCTCTTAATCCAATGAAACCAAATGGTTCATCCATCAGAGTCCCTATTTTATTTTTATTGCGAGTTGAAACTCAATTTCAAGCTCATCTGTGTGTGGACATATGAAAGCTTCAGTCGAGGAATAAAATCTAAAATGTGTAGCATAACAAAGTTTTGTAAGTTACAATATCTATTTGGCCCAAGCCCACATGACTACACTACTCACAATTTCCTAGCACAATGTTTTGAAAATTGACCTCTTGTTCAGACCGTATAACTATGTCTCATTGAGAAAAACCTTAGTCCCGAATATCTTGCGTCAAGTTCTTTCTCGAAAACTAAATCAATACACGATGTTTTAATTAGCTGAAACCTAATTCCCTCATATCCAATTCAATTGATGGTTCTTCCATCTGAGTCCCTCTTTGACTTTTATTGCAAGTTAAAACTTGCCTTCTCAAGCCATTCAACGACATGTTAGCAATAGACTTAGATCTAACTATAATTAGACCTATACCTAGACTTAGATCTAGACCTAAACCATGACTTGAGGATCCAGACTTAGACCTATAGATAGAGCTATAACTACACCATTACCATGACCTATACTATGACATATAGCTAGATCTAGACCATGAACTAGACCATGGAAAGAAAAGGCATGACAAGACAAGGCATGGCAAGGTAGTCTAGGTAGGTCTGGTCTAGGTATGACAATGCAAGGAAAGGAAATGCAATGGAAGGAAAACCAAGTCTAGATATGGAAAGTCAAGGTCTAGGTCCATGTCTAGGTATAGGTCTAGGTCTAGGTTTAAGTCTAGGTATACATGCTATATCTTGTTATAAAAGTTATTGAATTGAAAGATTAGTTTTTATTTCTTTGATTTAAATAAGGCCTTGAAGTTATGTTTTTTCATGCAATCCAAAATAAATTATGGATCAATAATATAATGATACTACACCATAAGGATGGAACATAAACATATTTAGTGGCATCCCTTTCTATGCAAATCATATTAATTATGATAATCCATGTTTTACAACTATGAAGATACATTAACATATATGAATAAAGAGATCTTATGTTATGACATTAAAATTATCATGCAAGTATTTTATCTAATATAGATGGGATAACAAGTTGTATAATTACATACTTAATGAATCCTTTGATTGTAATTTTTAGGTATTAAACTTAATCTACCTAGTAAGCATTAATTTTTTAAGAAAAAAAAAGGTATGATACATGAATGCATTATTTTTATTAAATTAACTTTGAAACAAATTCTCTCTAATGATGAAAATAACTATATTCTTACAAACACTTAGTTTTATGAATATTACAATGAAAGTACCTTTAGATGAATTCAGTAGTTAGCCAAGGAAAGGCAAGGAAACACAAGGCAATGCAAGGCAAGGCAATGCAATGCACCACACCTGAAATGCAAGGCATGGATTGGCAAGTCAAGGAAAGGCATAGAAAAGATATATGTGGCATGACATGGCATGTCATGGCAAGGTAAGGTAATGCAACACATGGCAAGGCAAAGCAAGGAAAATCGCAAGACATGGAAATTCAAGGAAAGGGAAGGAAATGCAAGGCATGACAAGGCAAGGTTAGGCCCTGGCCAAGTTTTGAGATCCTTGGTCATGTTTGATCTCTTTTTGGGACTTTGACAGTTGGTCAAGGCATAGCATGTTTCAGAAGAGAGCGGAGATCTCAAATTCCCTTTTAGGGAAGCTTTTGGGATTAGGGCTTATGTAATGGGTATGATGTCGTCCATGTTTAGCCCCATTTTGTAAATGGCAACAGATAGTTAGGATGTAAGCATAAAGAAGATGCTAAGTGCTAGATTTCTATCTATGTAATTGCAAAGGCTTTGTGCATAGTGTATGTTGAAACTTGCAGAGCTATGCAAGTGATTGTAAGAAGGTTTTGTGCTTAAACCCAGCTCGAGGAAGGAGGATCTAGCGAGGTATGAAGATCTCCTCAATGGCGCAGAGGGGTCCCGGCGGCTTTCTGCATGTAAGGAGATCACATAAGATAATGGAAGAAGACAAAGAGTTGGTGGACGAGCTCCACACTGGGGTGAACCACGTGATATCCCAAAAGGTTATGGTTTGTTTTTAAGACAGTGGTTGTTATATTGTTCATATGATTTAAGCTTAGTGTATTAATGAATGTTTAGATGAATCTATTATGATAACTTAGTGCTTAAATGATGGGAATAAATGCTATATGATCTTTTTTCCATGCTATGCTTAGATGATATGTTGATCCGCGGTATCACTATGTTGTTCCAGAATTAGGTTTGGATTCAAGTATGTGAATAAGGGTTAATTACCGATGAATGTTAATTGCTAAGGCTTTGATATGGTATAATCACAGATCTGTGTCCCTGTTAGTTTGCAGACATTTGAGTCCTACAAACTACCCCTTACCTCTTACCCTGAGACTTCATCTTCTTCAGAGGTGCTGGCCGTGAAAAGGGCTTCAGAAGTTAGGGTTTTTTGGTGCGTCGTTGAAGCATTGAAACTTGGGTCTTCCCTTGTTCCAAAAATATTTCTGCTGTTTGGACTCGAAACTATGATTACCGGGAATTGAAGAAAAGAAATCTTGTGATTTATGCTTTAGTGCTGCAGTATTCTTACTTGACTTGTAGTTTCATGCTAAGAAGAGAGTCCATCTAAAGAAAGAGGTAAAGACCTTGAAGATTTTTTCTTGATAAATGTAATATAAGTGAATTTTGTTTTTTCAAAGAATGGATCTAGGTATGTTTTGATAAATTCTTTTGTCCTAATATGAAAACTAGGTATAAAGTAGAAGAAAGAAGATTTGATATGAATGAATCTAATAGAAATAATGAAAGGTATGTTTTCCCTATGCATAGAAATAATGTTTGACTAACAAATGTATGCAAAAGATCCTAGAACATTTTTTTGCAAAAGTTAGTTACTCTGGATCCCAAAGGCTAATATAGGAAGGGCTAGATCATTTAAGAGAAAGAGAGGATTAACCCTTTGTTATAGTTGTAGAAGACCGAGACATCTTAATAAGGAATGCCCCGTATAAGACCTAGTTGTCTTTATTGTGAAATCTATGAACCATGAAGTTTTGATTGTCCTAGAATGATTGTTAAAGCTGAAAAGTCAATATGAAACAAGAAAACTATGGGACATGCCAAGAAACTAGGATATGATAGAACCCCAAAAAAAAATCAGAGACTCTATTACTACGATGAGAAACCTTGAATGACCAAAGAAATATCAACTTATCTGAGGCCTTAAAAGAGAAACAATACATAGAAATAAGAATAGGAGACATCGACATAAACTGTGTTCTGGGTGAGGAAACATGTGGATATCATGACGTAAAGAACTTGGGAAATTTTGGGAAATATTGCTATGGTTCCTTCAATAGAGGAATAGGATTAGAGGAAAGCTGATAACCCTATGTGGAAGACTTAACGAGATATCTATGAGTTCTCGTGGCCTTCTAATAAAGAAGAATTTGAGGATCGAAGTAAAAGTTGGAGAACAACGTCCACATTTGTTATTTTTCTAGGAAAACCATGGATTGAGAGAGATCATATGCATGAAACAAGAAGAGGAAGCCCCAGAACAAAAAATAATAATTAAGAGATTTCATGCCTAGGAGAATAACTAATTTCATCGAAGAACAAGAGAACCAATCAAGCTTACTAAAGACCAAAGATATGATGCTCAAGTTGATGATCACATGAAGACCGATACCGGTTCAGATAAGAGAGCAGAGGACCACCAAGAAAAAGCAGAAGCATTAGAATTTGAACTATGAAATACCCCACAAGGGTGAAGTTATCATGCCAAGAGGAGATAGGAACAATAATCGAAACATGAAACCAATGATCTGCATCACAGAAAGAAGGCCGAAAGCTCAATAAGAAGAGGTAAAAGTTAGAAAAATTGCAAGGAGTTCCAGAGAATACTTCGCAGAATTAAGGTTTTAATCAACTTTGCTAAAATATCAAAGATAACACGCATTGGCACTCTCCATGACGAAGCAATATGAACATTTGATCGACGCTCCATGGTTAGGAAAGCATTTATGGGCCGAAAGTTCACCATTGGACCGCTGGGACTGTGCCACAATGGATGGAATTGCATTGAATGAGTCTTTGTGACCCGTTGAAAGAAATCGGCACTTGCTATCTTATTTATCTCATGATGTTGCACGAAAACGCTTTTCCCACCAGGATTATCCAAGCTCGCAAAGAACCAATTGATTTCACATAGTGACTACTGAGATCTTTCCATCCATTTCCGGTTACTGAGTATTGTTCACCGCCTAAGATATCAACCGAAAGGTGCATGTCGACAAAATTACACATCGAGAAAGCCATCGAAGATTCTAATAAACTCCTCATGGTTGAGAAGGTGATTTCTGTAGGAATCCAAGCCTCATCAACGTGAGGAGTACAAGCCTCCCCATCAACCGCTCGTGGATTCAGACCATCCCGAGCTGCGACCGAGAAAATAACCAAGTATCGAGATGAATTGGTGAACGCGAATTTATTCCCAACTATCCTAATTCACTACATCCTTCCTTTGGCCAGTGTAGTGAGTCGTGATAGTGTCTCCAAGGACTTTGACTACACAGTCATCAATACGTACCTCCCAAAAGGGATAAGCATAGTTCAAACCAGAAGTTTGAGAGGATTCCAACTCGAATATTAGTGAGTACAACCAGATACCGCAAGAGCTATGTCCGCCTCGCACTACAATATTTGACCAAGACTAAGGGAAAGGAATCAATATCATCCCTCAACTATGGACTATGGACATCGCGAGGTCCATTGTCTTCACCGTGATGAAACTACCACATTTTGGTTAATTAGAGGTTAACGACGCTGCTAATCTCCCACCGCCATGCTTCCATGGAGGGTATTTATGGTTAGACAAACGCATCACCATCGATCCTACGTTGATCCATAAGATCATCATATTAAGCATGCATGGACCAGACCCACAAGAATTTTATCCAGGAAAGGTTGCAGACTGTGCCCTGGCACAAAAGATTAAAGACACCTACGACGATGTAGAGAAAGGGACACAAGGCTACAAGGTAGCCTCCATTCAGAATGGCGCAGTGCACATTTATTTCTAGTTGATTGATGGTAAGCTAGTAAGAAAGAACAGACCCACACAGGTCATAGGGTTTTTCGTTGACCTCACAGAAAAATGCATGGAAGGACTACAAATGAACTGGGCCAGTTACCTAGTCAACCAGTTAGAATTGGATTGTCGTGAAGCTCAGGATCAGGGATATGAGTTCCATTTTAGTTGGCTGCTGATCCTCATCACATAAATTGCTTGGGAGATACTGGAAGGTGTGACCTTCCTTGACATTGAGCCGTTTGAGCCATTAGTTGCGAAGTTCACCATGCTCTGGTATTCGAGTGATATGCGGAAACAATGGCAGTCGAACCTAGTATTCCATACCTACTACCTTCAGCTGAAGAGGGATATTGAGTCTTTTCCTCGTATGCAGTCGAACACCCTGGACAGGTTCGGGCCCCTTATGAAGTTCCATGCAGATAGACATTTTATTTATATTACTACACACACAGATGAAAGTAAAGAAGAGATTCAGTCCTACTACAAGCTCACAGAGGAGGACCTGGAAGAAATCACTAAGGAATGGCTCGCAGAGTTCCTTATACCAGTCGACCAGGTATCACTATCTGATGCCAACCTCATTGGAAGGCTGGTGGTTACTTACGAAGAGTATGATGCACCCAGTTGTAGCAGGAAGAAAAATAAGGAAGATGTACAAGAAATACAAAACACATCAGAAGAGACTACATTAGATTCACCTAGCGGAGGAGGAGACGACGAAGTGGACAAAGAAGAGAAAGAAGACAAGTCGAAGTAACACCGCCTAGGAACCCCCTTGAACAGGAAAATACATCCAAGAAAATCAAGGTTTCCCCCGTGAAACCTACATTGCGGATGAATTCCCAATTAAGTAAGATGAAGCTGCAGAATTTGCTTATGGTCAATGACTTCGACTTCATTATCGCAGTGGTATCAGATGCCTCGAAAGATATTTTACATAGAACTAAAGCCAAACAAGAAGCCATGTATAATAGAATTGAGACAAAGCTAAGAGGCATACAACAAGCCCTTCACTCCAGCCGCGTAATGTCCATTGTGCCCCCTCCACTAGAAGAACTAGAGTTGGGAGATGAGCCTTCCCAACTCCGCAGAATAGTTGATGTGACCGAATCTCGCCTTTGTCATGTGCATGAAGAAAAAGAATAGGCCACAGTGGCCATGAAGCAAGAACAAGAGGAAATCATAGAGAAAAATCGAGTTGCGCAGTAGGAGAAGGACGACCTCCAAACCAATTTCGAAGAAAATAAAGAGCAAATCCAGCAGGAGAAAGAACAACTGCTCGTGGAGAAGATCAGAGTTAAAGAAGCAGTCAACAGAGCACTTCGCTCTGTGACAGGCTTGGAGAATACCGAAGAATACCCAATAGTAAATCAAGTCGTGAAGCTTACATAATCCATTCAACAACTTCAATAGAGGATCGCAGAAATAGAGCTACAAACAGTGCCAAGCACTTCGCAGGAAGTGTGAGACCAGAGAGAAGAAACTGCCTAGAGTGTTGTTGAAAGGATCAAAGCATTAGTCATGGAATGTAAACAACCAAGAAGTTGCAATACAGAGACTTATGAGCACCTTACCGAGGACCCTGAACTGAATACACTGGAGTCGCAGATCCAGGAAGAAAAGCAACAAGAAACAACAATACAAGCACAGTTGAAACTCCTGTCAGCAATTGAGAGAATGAAAATATCCCAAGAACAATGCACAACTCAGCAACAGATCCATGCCATACAAATAAAAGTCATGGAAGTGACTCATAATCTCTAGCCAGTTCAAGATGCAACTTGCCTACCTTTTGAGGAGATTGAAGGCCAAGGAGCAGAGCTAGAACAAGTAGTCACTTCGATAGAATAACACTTAGAGGGACCTGTGAACAAGGTAGTTATTCAAGAGTTCACCGAGCAGGAGGCCTTGGCGTAGTAACAGGTTGAAGCAACCTGAGTCAAGATTGAGGCTTTTGAGGCAGAGTTACCCAGACCAGAGTGACTTGGGATGAGTCACATGTGAGTGTTGGGGGCTTGTTGGCCCTTGACCAAGTTTTGGAGATCCTTGGTCATGTTTGACCTCTTTTGGGACTTCGACAGGTTGGTCGAAGGTGGAGCGCAATTCGAAATAGAGATCACAGGATCTCGACCCCTTTTTAGGGTCGTTTTTAGGATTAGGGTTTATGTAACGGGTATGGGATGTCGGCCAATGGGTTTACCCATGTTTAGGACCATTTTGTAATGTATAAATAGATAGCTAGGTGATGTAAGAAGAAGAAGATGTTAAGTGCTAGATTTCTATCTATGTAATTGTAAAGGCTTTGTGCATAGTGTATGTTGAGACTTGTAGAGCTAAGTGCAAGTGATTGTATGAAGGCTTTGTGCTTAAACCTATCTCAGGGAAGGAGGATCTAGCGAGGTGCGCGCAAATATATTGTCCTATGTGGAGTGGGTCCTGAGGCTTTGTGCATGTAAGGAGATTGACAGAAGATAATAAATAAGATGAAGAGTTGGTGGGCGTAGCCGCACACTGGGGTGAACCATGTATATCCGATGTTATGGTTGCTTTGTGCATTATGGTTGTTGTATTGTTCATATGATTTAAGCAATGAATGTTTAGATGAATATAGTATGATATCTTAGTGCTTAAATGATGTGAATAAATGCTAGATCTGATCTTTTTCCATGTGCTAAGTTCTTAGATATGTTAGGTCTGGTAGAATACTGTGTTGTTCTGTAATTAGGGTTTGGATCTGCGATGTGAATAAGGGTTAATTACTGATGAATTTTAACTGCTAAGTGCTTTGATAAGTGGTATAATCACAGATCTGTGTCCCATCTAGGTTTCATACATTTGAGTCATGCAACCACCCCTACCTCTACCTCGGGTGAGACTTCATTTTCTTCGCAGATGTTGATGAAAGGGCCGATAGTTAGCGTTTTGTTGGTGCGTTGAACCCTGGGTCTTCCCTTGTGCCAACATAAGGCATGGAAAGGCATGGCATGACATGGGAAGGAAATAAATAGTATGGAAAGGAAAGGCATGACAAGGAATGACATGGAAAGGAAAGGCATGGCATGGAACAAAATGGTAAGGCATGGCATGATGTGGAAATGAAAGGAAATGCATGGCATGGAAAGGCAAGGAAAAGCATGGTATGGCTAGGAAATGCAAGGCATAGTATGTCAAGGAATGGCATGAAAAGGCAAGGCATGACTTGGGAAGGAAAGGCAAAGCAAGGCATGGCATGGCATGGAAAGGCATGGAAAAGCTTGGAATGACATGGCATGGCATGTCAAGGCGAGGAAATGCATGGCATGGAAATGAAAGGAAATGCATGGCATGGAAATGAAGTTAGTTCCCAATGGCAGATTTATCAAGTTCATTGACCTTTTCTTAACCATGCATACTTATTTTCATCTTTGTCTACAAGTAATGTCGTACATCGGGAAAAAGTTTAAGATTTAGGAATTTTGTTTATTTTTTGTCAGATTATCACCCTCACTAGGTAGAATGTCTCGCTTCCAACAAGCCTGTTCGATACTCCTATGGGTTTACCTAGTCATACCACAGGATAGTACCCGCTTCCAAAATACCTATTTAGTATTCCGACGGGTTAGCCTCTTACACCCTTTTACAACAAAGAATAGTCCACCATCTTTTAATATTTTTTATATAAAGATTTATTTTTGCAAGACGACGGGGAGACAACTCTGGAAATTTTATTTAAGATTGGGATGGTATTTATGTTAGAGGATGACTCTTCTTTATGTATTCCTTATAGATTGTCCTGATGTAAGGAGTACTTAAGTGGATGTAGCCTATCTAAATATATGGTATAATCAAGAATTTTTAGTGTGTAGTGTATGGTACCATAGGCAAAGAACATAAAGGTATCTTCAGGCTCAACTCACTGTTTTTTTTTTAAAAGTTATAGTGATGTTTCCATGGCTAACTGCTAATCATACCTTCTTTCTACTCTTTAATAAATATACTTTACTCACCTACTCAGGGTTCTTGGGGAAATTGTATGAGTAGCCTCTAGGTTTGATAGTCAAGGAATCACTTCCTTATATCCTCTAGTCATCGAGGTTAAGAGAAATTGCCATTAAAGATGCCTTGAGAAAAAAAAAGGAAGATAGAAATATTTGTAAAAATATGGCTAATTACGACAAGTCATTATTCAATTAATGCTTTAGCAGACAACAAGGTTCAAATGTAGTAATATTTTTTGAAGGAAAATACTTCCCTTTTGTCTCCTTGAAATTGTCCACTCATTGTGAAATAAATACCTGCAAAAATCTCTAGAATTGTTTATTAACAAGAACACTCTTCAAATTATTTACATATGTACAATCAAAATTCAGAAAAATTTTCAAGAACAGGGGGAGGGAGAAGAAAATTCCCCATCTACTAAGGCCAATTCCTTGTCAGTGGAAATGACCTATAAAAAATATTCTTTGGAAATGGGTCTGTGGTAAATTTTGATTCGGTGTCCATTCACTACGAAAGAGACTTGTCCATCGTCAATTGTTTTGATCTTAACAACCCCATTATCATACACGGTGACTACCTCATAAGGACCCAACCACCGAGCGGTAAGTTTTCCTTTAAAATTTTTAAATTGAGAGTCAAACAACAAAGTGCAATCACTAGGTTGGAATTGTTTCTTCTTAATAAATTTGTCATGCCACTTGCTCCTGTGGTTTTGAGCTAACATTGTTCATTAGATAACATCTTGCCTAATATCATCCAACTCATTTAATTGTAGGGCTCATTGTTTATGTGCCTCATCTAGGTTTAATCCCAATTGTGCGGCAATACATAAAGTCCTTGGAATTCTATTGGTAGAAGTACTTGTTTTCCATACACTAACTTGTAAGCGATATGCCCATTAGTGTTTCTCCAGGTGGTGGGATATGACCAGAAAGCCTCTGGAAGCCTTTCAGTCCAATCCCTATGGTATAATTGAAAAGTCTTGGTTAATATAGCTTCCAAAACTTTGTTTGTGGACTCTACCTGACCATTAACTTGCGGGTGATATGGAGAGGACTTGCAGTGCTTGATCCCATATTTCTCCATCAATTCTCTCATCAACTTGGAAGTGAATTGGGTGCCTTGGTATGTAACAATTTCAGGAGGAAAACTAAAGCGGGTAAATATGTCTTCATAAATGAATTCAACAATAGATTTTTTGGTATCCCTAAATAGGGATTTTTGTTCTACCCACTTGGTGACATAATCTGTACAAACCAAAATATAATTCTTCTTATGAGACATGGGTGAAATTTGTCCCACAAAATCAAAGGCCCATTTCTCTAAAGGTTCTATCATAACTTGGGCACGCAAGGGCATTTCATCAGCTGACGTGGGTCTTACTATCCTTTGAAAACTATCGCAACTCCTCACATATTTGCCAGCATACTTAAAAATGCTAGGCCAATAGTAGCCTGAATGTAACACATTATATGTTGTACGTTTGTCGAAAAAATGGCCACCATATGGTCCATCATGACAACTTCGTAGGATTTCTAGTATCTCATCTTCTTGGAAACATCTATGAATAATCAATTTTGGACCAGTACGAAAAAAGTCATGGCCAACCCAAGAGTAGTTAGCACTTTGCGTGATAATTCTACGCTTTTCATGAGGTGACAAATGAGTTGGTAACTTCCTAGTAACCAAATAATTTTCCATGTCTGCAAACCATGGGGTATTTACAGAGAGGGAAAAAATAATGTTCATCTGGGAAACTATCATTAACAAGAATATCATCACCCTCATGTTTTATGCGTGAAAGAAAATCAACTACTAAATTCTCCTTTCCAGGTCGGTCAAGGATGGTGCTATTGAACTCTTGCAATAACATGAGCCACCTAGTCACTCGACCATTGGTAATGGGTTTATTCATGAGAAATCTAATGGAATATTGATATGCATGTACAAATACTTTGTATCCTATGATGTAATGGATAAACTTATTGATGGCATGGACCACTGCCAAGAATTCCTTTTCGGTAACTGTATAGTTTAACTCGGTAGGGGACAAGTTCTTACTCACAAAATAAATGGCATAGGATTGATGGTATTCTTTCTTCCCTAATACTCCTCCTATTCCAGTATCAGAGGCATCAATGGATATTTGAAATGGACGGGTCCAATTGCCCCCCATAAGAACTGGTTCCACATTTAACTTAGCTTTCAGAGTTTCAAAGGCAGTTTGACACTGGTCAGTCCAAATAAAATCAACATCTTTTATTAACAATCCAAACATGGGTGCAAGAATCTTTGTGAAATTTTCAATAAATCGTTGGTAGTATCCGGCATGTCCAAGAAATATTCTTACCTCTTTTTGAGTCTTGGGGGGGTAGAAGTTTGACGATTAACTCAATCTTAGAAGGATCCACTTTAATCCCTTCAGATGAAACATGATTTTGTTGGCAAATATTGAACAAGCAACGAATGTGTATTGATGGTTGTTGTCATTGATGGAAACAGTGGAGTTGGCGTGCAGAAGAGAAGGAAGACAGAGATCCACAACCACAGGATCTCATTCAAATTTCCCAAAAGAACGAGGGCCGTCAGATAAGACAGAAACTGCGAGGG